>SSNR01000005.1:3570488-3654839 GCA_006937965.1 Callopanchax toddi
AGCAGAGGAAAAAGCCCGATCTCCCATGCTGCAGAGCTTGGTTCTGGGGGTTTGAAGCGTGTTCGCTTTTACGGAGCGAAGGATGCGTGTGGTCGGGGAAGTGAGGAGTTCCTTTAGGTAGTGGGGGGCTTGACCGTAAATGCACTGGTGGGAGAGGAGGCAGAGTTTGTATTCTATTCTAAGTGGGACAGGGAGCCAGTGAAGTGCTTTCAGAATGGGGGTGATGTGCTCATGCTTGCGCACCCTCATCAGGATCCTGGCAGCGCTGTTCTGGATGTACTGTAGTCTCTGGAGGTTCTTGCCAGAGATCCCGATGAGATGACTAAAAACTAAAAAGTCTAGCGCTACCTCTGGTTGCGCAATCATGTGCTTTTCACGAAAGATTACCCAATGGCGGTATAAGGGGGGTATGGGGGTGGTGGTCGCGCTGTTGACTACGTGCAGGATTACACAGACGTGAGTCGGGAGTAGTGATGGGACTAATGGTTCTTTGATGGGAGCCATTCATTGGTGAGCCGTTTTCCTACGTGTTTTCTTTGTTTTTGCAACATTCTGCAACTAATTAACACTGACAAGTGGTCTGTTCGAAACTGATGGCCCCGCCCTTTTGCACAGCTGCACCTTTGACAATGAAGGCAGTTTGACTTCTTTTGTTATCTTTAATGTTTCAACTCATCCTATTGAAAAACAGCCATTCACACCTCCAACGGATTCCTCACCCAAGTGGCAGCCAGACAACTGCTCTCCACACCTCTCCCTCCCCCCTCAGCCCCCCTGCTGCATTAGCATTAAAACACCCGCGGCTTATATTCCGGTGCGGCTTATGTGTGGACAAATCTGCAATTTCCCCCAAATTTAGCTGCTGCGGCTTATAATTAGGTGCGCTTTATAGTCCGGAAATTACGGTACAAAAACTGGTTCAAGCAGCCAGTGCTCCATCCAGTTTTGATGTTTAGTCAGCGTAAGTTCAACCACAACTATGTACTTAATTGCATCACGTAAGAAAAAAAAAAACTAAAACACCACAGAAAGTTTTCCTTTTAAAAGCAGTGACCGCCAACTAAACAAGAGACTGTTACTGCACAGATCCTTCAGGAGACAAGGGAGAGCAAAAAATCTACTTCTCATTGCATCAACCTGAAATTAAACCTTTTTGATAAAAAATGCACATTTAAATAAAGCAGATTTAGTGAAAACTCAAGCAAAACAACTCTACAGTCTGCATTTTTTCTTTTACAAGTCATTTATATCTTCATTAAGCAGTTAGACCAACATCCTACCTGCAGCCCACCCCCCTCCGATGGGGCTCTCTTTGTCGGTGTAAACTGACTACTGCGTCTATTGTCTGTGTGCAGAGGAGCTTTCCTTTCAGTTGTGCATTTTCCTTCTTGTTCCAGTTGACAGAAAGTGAGTCTGGTGCATAACTGAATTTCTCTTTTCATTTATCCATCTCACTTTCTGTCAATATAGTGCAAGAAAAACCCAACTCCAGCAGGCATCAAGAGACATTCAAAGTTTCCTAAATCAGATGTGTGAATAGTTAAAAGTACCTTCTGAGTGTTTGAAGTCTGATTTAAATGGCTTTAAAGTCAAGAATGCAATAATTTGTTGCAACTTTGTTGGTACACATAATTTGAGAAAACTCCCCTGCAGCTAGGATCTTGTTTACAACCTAACACACCATGCAAATGCACAAACTCTGCAGGAATGCTTGAGAACGTTGCTCTTGCAGATGGGTGCACGTCTGATCAGTGCTATTGCAACCTGACAAGGTTGAGCCTCAACAGTTTGGGATGGAGCAGATGATCAACTCAGTTTTATCTACAAGCCTAAACTGTTAAAAACACCAACAACATTTTAAATAAACCTTAGAAGGTAATTATCATAACAGCAATAAAGGAACAGAAGAAAAAACATCAGGTACATACTTTACCCTCTTTAATTTGTGGCCACACATATAAAACTCTTTAATATTCCACAAACAAACTTTACAGCACTTCTCATTTCAAAATAAAGTATTTTACACTGGTTTGTCTCATAAACTAGTAACTTACTGCAGATTTGTTCACTGTAAGAAAAGGTAAAAGTCTCCTACCTCTGAGAAAGCTCTGCTTTCTCACACTGATGTCAGATTCCTGAAGTTTATTCAGTTATATTCCAGTTTATATCCAGTTCCAGAGGATGCCAAAGAAAGGAACATGCATTTATTCCAAACAGTCCTCTCTGAGACTTGCACTTGTTTGAAATTTGTTCAGAAAGAAAGTAAGAAGCTTCTTAGACGCTGTAGGATCTGTGTGGCTGCAGAAAGCTGCAGGTCCTAGTGCCTGCCCTGCTCTTCTCTGGATGGAACGCTCCTTGAATGCAAGTGTGAGCTTTTAGTTCTGGGTTGAAATAAGTGACTGACAAGTTAATTGGCTGTATGATTTAGCTGAGTCACTTCCGGTGGCAGTTTTGTTTCCTGCTCCTTTGTCATACTGGGGTTGCTTTTCACTCATTACACCTGCTACTCATGTTCTATTGTCTATCTGTGTTTGCTAACACTCATGTATTTGTGTTGAGTTTTATTTCCACTTGATGGGACTCTCAAAACTTTTCTGAGCAAGCGATGCTGGTACAAACTGGTCTTGCTGGTGCTTTTATTATACATTTAGCCTCTCTTTTGTTGTAGTGGCCAAAGAGTTTCCTTCTGGAGTAAAATAATTGTCTCGTGTACCAGTTATCTGTGCTCCTCATTCTTCAATTCTTCATTATTTTCTTTGCGTTTGAGGTGACGTTTGCTGAGGTCATCTACCTGCAGGTTCAAGTCAGCTTTGACCAACATTTGATCTTTTGCTGGCATGCAAACACATCCAGACATTCTGAGTTGCTGTTGATTCATCGGCTGCACATCCATGATGCGAATTTCCCGATTTCTCACATCCCAAAGGTTCTGACTGGATTAGATCTGGTGACTGTGGAGGTCGTTTGAGTCCAGTGAACTCATTGTCATGTTCAAAAAATCCATTTGAGATGACTTGAGAGCCAATCGAGCACCACAGCCTACCTGTGTGTTGTTGCTGACCACAGTACCTAATTAAGTGGTTAGTGAGATTTTTATTTTCACTTTAATTTTCCCAAACTTTTCAGCATCGTACAATATAAACTGTCTGTGCTGACAGAAGATAATATAAACAAAAGAGCTGCAGCTGGATAACCTGAATTAAAACCATATGTTTAAAGCCGTCTTATCAGTGCATAATTAAAAAAATATACATCAGTATTGATAAATCTGTTCACCATTACTGGCTAGCATTATAGTCTATGGCTCTAATGCATTCTCAGTCTGCAATAATGTTGTCATTTTATATTAAATATATTAGCAGTAATCTGAAGCCCAAATTAGTCAGATTGGCCTGTGTTGTGTTTATAGATGAAATGTTCATTTTTCCCTTCTGTCTCCTCCTAAATTCCCACAAGTACTGGTTTAGCCAGTTTCTGATTTGGATTTCTTTGAGTCGTGAGCAACAGCAGATGTTGAGCAGAGACAGCAGATGTCATTATCATCTTTATGCAATCAGTTGTGCAGGTCAGAGCTTTTCCAAGAGCTTTCCAATACAAATGTGCAAATTTGACGAATGGCTGTTGAACATTTGAACTCTAAAGCTGCAACACAGATTTGATTTTTCTACCAATAAATAAGATAAAAACCACTTTGCTAACTTTGAGAATTAATGAGTGCATTGTAGTTTCTCTTCAAGCTTGCTGGTTTTGCTTCTCCAAAATGCGAAACTGCTCAGCTCCTTGCAGGCTGACGTAATTGTCGACGTGAGCTGTAACAAAGGATAGAGTTACAGGGTGCTTGAACCACCAAGAGTGGAAGAGCGAGCGGCGCTAACGGTTCAAAGGAGATCTGAGCTTAGACGTGAGGCAGCATAAACTAACCCAGGTGTAATAAAAGTGTGAGTCTCCGTTTCTCTTCACAGCCTGGCAAGTTTAAGTCAAGGTCACTTCTTCAAGTTTTTCTCTAAATTAGATAATGGTTAAGTTTTCTTTTTCACCACCAGCTTCACACATCTGGAGTCCAATAGGAACACATGGCAGGGAGAACCATCTTACTATATTACACTCAGATTACACCCTGGCTTTGAACTCTTCATGACATGACTGGTATCTTTACCAGTGGTCAGCATTTCAAAAAGCTGCCTTTTGTTTCCTGAGTGATTTTCAGCTGGTGGCTCTGCAGCTTTACCACCCTACATAATGGATTCAGCTCAATTTGTCATTTGTGGCTTAATTTCTTCAGACTTGCTCAAACTTTTTTGCATCTGTAGAAGAAAGAATCCATTTTTTTTCTCTTGAAAGGATGCAGTTTAAGCAGATAGAGAGAAGATCTGATGTGACTGAATTTGCATGCTCCTTCAGCACCTCAGGACGGATAATGGAACCAGATTTTATGGCCTTTAGCTTAGTTCACCTAATTAACAAGCTTCTTTGATCACCTGGTGTCAATCACAGGATAACAGGTGGTCTTGCTAACTTAGACTCCACTGTGCTCTGTCCAGCTGTAGTGGTGAGGTAAGCGTCTGAGTTCCAAAAACATCCATATAGAGTTGAGAGAAGAAAGAAATTGGGTGCAGAACCTCAATATAATCAGGTAATCCAGCAGTTGAAATGTTCTGGAGTCAGGTCTGCAAAGGAAGTCATCTTTGCAAAGGATAGATTATTTAATCACAAATTTTCTGTAATAGTTACAGGTTTCACTGAAAAAGTCTGTGAATTCAGAACAATTAGAGTTTTTTAAAGCACAACCTGAACAGTGCAGCACAGTGATTCTGAGGCCGACTCGGTCAATGCCATGATGGAAGTCCCAAGTTGGTATTTGTGAATAAACTGGGACTAAACTGGATGTTTGGGGTGTTGAAACGTGGCCTCTCACTGATGTTCTATGGAACTCATTGGCTGGAACCTTTTCAGTCCCTCAGGCCAGCCCGGACTTCACTGCTGTTTATCAAAAAAATAGATGTTGGACACCTTCAGACGTGGCCTGAAATGGATGTAGACGAGGAGCAAAAACAGGCAGAACTGACTGGGACTGGAGAAGAAAGATGTTTATTTTTACAGATCAGTTTTTCCGTTGATCAGAACTCACAGCTTGCTCTCTGACAGATCAGAAGAAAACAAAAGGAAACAAATTTAATCCAAAGATGAGGCTGTGCAGCATCTTGCGGTTTTGACTTTTTAACCTGGTAGTAGCATGTGGAGACGGAAAAAAATGTTTTAGCTTCGTACTGGATTAAATTAGACCTTTTCCAGTTGGCGTACAGAAAATCTGGTTAGGAGATAGTTTACATTATTATCTATTGTTAAAATAAATGTACTTTAAGAATTTAGCACATTTATATAAGAATAATATAGTTTATTTATGAAAGCTGGTTTGTGGTAAAAAAGAAAAGACATCTGTTTTATCTTTCAGCCTCTTTTACTAATTATTTATAACTTTTAGACACATTAGAGTTTGAAAACAAATATTTGACAGCTTCAGCACCCGTTTAGTTATTTTGTTTTGTGCAAATATCTAGTTAATAATTATTTTTTCCATAAAACAATTCCTCTTGAAGTGCATCAGGGAGACATTAATGGAATTTCAACCTCAGATTAGTGTGTCTGCTTGTAAAGCAACACTCTGAATTTCTCAGAAGAAAGAAAATGTGTGTGCTTTGACAATCCACATCTGGCCTTCATCAGCCACATCAACTTAGACCCAGCGTTTGAACAGACAGCTGACTTTGTGGAACCGAGCAGGAAGTAAGGGCTTATTCTTCATTCTGTGAAACATTCAGATTTGATTACCACTAAGACATAGCAGAGCACGGCGTAGTGCAGGTCGTCTTTCCCCGGTCGGCATCAGCTTTTTGGGTCAACAACATCCTGGCAGAATCGTTGTGAATCAATTTCAGATTGCCATGGAGAAAACGTCGTGCTCTTTTAACACCCTGTCCTAAATAATAAAAAAATAGATGTCCTCCTTAAAGTTAACAACATCTGTGTCAGGTAGCAGAAGTGTTTTAGTGAGACGAGAAAGCGAGATGAGCACCTGATCTGACCTCAGACCAGACAAAACCAGGCTAAGCATTTGGCCCTTGGCCTCCACTCAGCCCAGGCCAGATTAGCTCGGGGCCAAAAGGCAGATAGCCTTTCAGGAAAAAGCTCCCTAAACTGGGAGGACAATGGCCGTGTTGTCTGTGACAGAGGGAACCGCTTCTGCATTGGATTACATTTTTCACAAAAGAGAGGAATTCAAAAAATCTGCTTCTATATAATTCCACGTCATGCAAACTGAGACTTGTCTGTCTTGACTACTTGTCATACCAAGTCCCATAAATCCCATCTCCCTATCAGCTGTTATATATATCTCCTAAATTATAGTTCTCCGCAGTTTCCTTTAATGTAGAAAGAAATGGTTTCACGTCTTCCTACAGGCTCCATCAGTCCTCACATGTGTCTTTGTCATATGTTCAGCATCTATTGAATTTCCTTCTCAGCTCTGTCTGTTTCTGTTATTTGATATGATTCTCAGAACATCTGTGTTTACAGCTGTGAGATGCTGATCGAGGGATGTATTCGGTCTTGTTGCCATTTGTTTATGAAATGTTTTGGTGTGTGTGGCCTTTGGGAGACTATATCTCTCAGAAAAACGACCGCTGACAGATGAGCTCTAATTTATTTCTCATGTCACGATGATGTTTGGATTCTTCAAACTGTCTCAGTATTTTACATTTAGTCACTGATTCCTTTAATGGTGGAATAAATGTTGGGTCTCTAGATGCAATATGTGAAGGGTGAGTATGCCTCAAAGGGAAGGAGTTTAAATATCTTGGTGTTTTGTTCACAAGTGATGGATGAAGAGATGGAGAAAAGTCTGTAGTGGTTAAGAGAGAGAGAGAGCTGAAAGGAAAATCTCTAATTTTACAGCTCCAATTATGTTTCAACCTTCACCTCTAAAGTTGGACAGTGACCAAAAGAACAAGAATCCAGATACAAGTAGCTGAAATGAGCATCTTCTGTAGAGTCTCCTTAGAGAGAGGGTGAGGCCTGGAACAAAGCTGCTGGTCCTCCACAGTGAAAGATTGTTTGTTCATCTGACTGATGACTCCTGGCTGACTTTCTTTGAAGGGTTTCCAGTCATGTCCCATTGGAAGAAGACTCATGACAGAACTGAAGCTTGCTATTGGTTATACTGTATATTCTCTCTGGCCTGGAAACACCTTGGGATCTCCCAGGAGGACCTGAAGAATGTTGCTGGGGTGTCTGGGCTTCCCTCTCAGATCTGTTGCCTCTGCAACCTGATTTTGAATAAGCAATGGAAAATTAATAAGTGAATAAATGTTTACAGCTTTACTGAAGTCTTTACTTCTGACCGTTCCCAATTTTTAAGTTCATTGTTTTCGTTCAGCTCCTCAGTCGTTCAGCACCTTGCACACCTGTCCTCCATCAGTTAGTCTACCCAGCTGCTCATCATTCCACTAATCACCATCCCTCCTTTCAGAGTTTACTCTGATTACATGCCTGGTACTGTTCGCATGTCCTGGTCTTCTGCATTAAACTGTGTCTGGATTTTACCAGCCTGCCTCCTTCTGTTATCGAGTCATATTGTAACTACCGTAATATCAACATTAAAAATGTTTGTTTATTAAAGCTTTTATTGTTACTTTCACTTTGTATGTTTGCAAAATAATGCACAAATTGATAAAATACAATAATTTTGAATGATTATATCTAGACTGTGCTTCAGTTTTAAGTTAAGCTGGTTTGGTTTTTGCAGTGACGTGGAAACACGTGCAATTTTAGCTTAAATGATTTTTACAAGTCAGTTTATTAACAAACCACACCAAACTGCTCTCAGATGGAATGCATTGCCCATAATTGAAGTAAAGTCACTGGTTTGTGTGCGATTTCAATGGTGGAGGATTTACGTCAGAGAGAGTGGCATTCTGCAACAATAAGGGTTTGTGATATAGTCTGCTGTTCTTTACAACGTGCTATATCTCTGGGCTGGCTCGCTGCCCACCTCTAATGCCCTGCAGCAGTGATTCATTGCCACTGCCAGCCATTCTGTGCTGCAGGGTGACATACAGAATAAGTAGAAACCACAGCTTGACACAAAAAGTCTGCTGTCATATCCACCAAGACTTTTCCATGCATTTTTGTCTGTCATCCAATTGGAATTCTTCTCAGTCTAATTTACTCTTTTTTTGAATGTTTTTATTCAGTACAGTTTCCTTAAATGTTGACAAACTTTTATTTAATGAAGAAAAGAAAATAATGTACCTATAGCCATTAATTTTACCACCAACAAATGATCTTTATTCTATTCTAACAGCTGGTTTTAAGAATAAACATGACCAAATATAAACTCACCCTGACAGAATCAGGTGACTCTCCGATCTTGGAAACTTTGGAAAACGATCAAACTTTCTGCTTCTGCCAAGAGAAAGATAGCTCTGTCTCTCTCTGGAGTAACACTCTCTCCTGTCTTGATGTGATTATGGATAAAAAATACAGAAATATTGAAGGTTACGGTCAACAAAGGATTCTTCTGTTTTTCTGTTTCACTTTTATTGTTGGAAATGTTTCAGAAAGGGAATGAAGAAAAGATGTTTTCAGTGGTAATAATAAATAAAGCCAACTTGGAGGGGATTTTTATTAAGTTGTCTCTCTCTTTTATCAATAAATGTACTGTATTCACTGGGAAATTATGTGTGTTTATGTAACAGAAGTAGGTTTTAATGTTGTTTTTCAGACTCTATGATGTCAAATGAATTTTAATTAAAACTGATAAAATGATGCATGTAGATTTCTGATGCAGGAGGTGATGCTATTGTTATCATCCAGCTGTTCAAATCTGATATGAGGTTTGTGGAGAGCCAGAGATGATGTCATTTAAAGAAACAGGAGCTCAGATTGTGAGAAACAGCCACTGATGACAATAAAGTTGAAAATAACTTCTTCTGTTTTTGAAAAATTAAGTTATATTATCCTGTTTAGGTGCTACCATGTTGTGTTTTTAGAACCTGAGTTCACACACTTGATGTAGCACTGAAAATTCATGCCCACTGACTCACATACAATCATGGCGTTTTTTAGTTTTAACTAATCACAACTAAAGTCCCAATCCTCACCTGTGGTCATGAGCTTTGGGTAATGACTGAAAGAATGAGATTGTGGATACAAGCGGCTGATTGAGTTCAGCCATAGCCTTCAGGATAGGAGCTCGAACATCCGGGAGGGACTTGGAGTAGAGCCGCTGCTCCTCCACATCGAAAGGAGCCAGTTGAGGTGGTTTGGGCATCTGGTGATGCCTCCACACCTCCCTCGGGAGGTGTTTTGGGTATATCTTGCTGGCAGGAGGCCCCCAGGTCGACCCAGGACAAGCTGGAGGAAATATATCTTCAGGTTGGACAGGGAACGCCTGGGCGTCCCAGCTGAGGAGCTGGTGGACTTGGCCGGGGAGAGGGTGGCCTGGGATGCGTTACTTGGGATGCTGACCCTGCGACCCGGACCCGGATAAGCAGAGAAAGGCAAGGCGAAACAACTAAAGTTATATCAAAATCAATATTTGGTCACACAGCTGCGAGATTAGAACAAAATGAATCAGCAGAAGTTAACAACTTGAAAAATGTGATGTATGTGTGAGTTTAGCAACAAATTACGCTTTTTTTTTGTCTGCACTTGGATGCAAAATAATTTCCATCCATCCATCTTCTGTAACCGCTTAATCCTCCACAGAGGGTCACGGGGGAGCTGGTGCCTATCTCCAGTGGTCAAGGGGCGAGAGGCGGGGGACACCCTAGACGGGTCGCCAGTCCATCACAGGGCCACACAGAGACGAACGAGACCAACAATCAGCCACACACCCACTCACACCTATGGACAATTTACTAGCCCAATTAGCCTGACAGTCGCTAAATAATTTGAAGTAGAAATATAATTTTAGAAACATTTGCAAAGGGAATGTTGTCAAAAGAATTTATGAACAAAGTCTCAGTGAGGAGATTGGAGACATCACTCGAAGTCCAAAAACATAACTGATCATGAGAAGCAGTTCCTTGAAACGATGAGTTGTGATATCGACGAGGTCAGTGAGGCTCACCCACTATGGATGAGTGATGAATCATCCTCGCATCCAAAGCCTCTGTAGGACAAGTTCTCAGAGAAAATGTGGAGCGAGTGCTGTTGACCTTCAACCTTCACTATTCCTCTCCAAAACCCAGCATCATAATCAACACCAAAAGAACAAGCTGTCAAAAGTCAAAGCTCCATTTGGCTAAGATTTTTTTTTAACAAAGGTTTGATGCATTTTTTGCAGACAAAAAAACACCAGAGTTCCTGCTCAAGACATTTTCATGTTGTTTAACTTTGCATGTGCTAAAAAATGTTTGTGAAAATACAACAAATCTTTTAGGAGTAATAGAGGAGATGGTGACTTTTCTTTTTCTGGGAGTCGTTGTGGGACAGGTTGGCACAATTATATTACTTTTATTTGAATTTCACTGGTCCTGAATTCAGTAACCTTCTTCACTCTGTGTTCTGCTGGTTATTTTCAGATGTGGTTTTCGTGGCTCTTTTCCGTCCATGTGATGACTCCCTCTTTTGTGATGACCTGAGATTTTCATTCAGCATGCCTCGCTGAGCCGACACTTCCTGTCTTCAGTTGCGCTGCACATTGACAGGCCCATAATTATGAACAGAAAAATACACATTCTCCCTGTGATTTACCCAGTGGAGTCACTGGAATCCATGTAAAACCACAAAAAAGCCTCAGTTTGGTCAAATAATCCCTCTTGGTTTTGCTACTTTCTGTGAAATTTATGAATCAGTAATAAAACTCTGGTTTGACAGACGCTTTAAAAGTTAGTAATGATGTTTGAAATATGCTTAACTATAAAAACTCTGACAAATCAAACCAATACTCTTGATAGGTTACTACTAAAACCACTTTTTTCAGTGCTTCAGTTTGGAAATTCCTGGAAAAGAATCAAAACCCCTCATGCGTAATGTCAGCTAATTCTCTCAAAATTCACCTGATCTGATGCCATACAGCAAAATGTAATTAGATCTACTTAGAGCATAAAGACTGAACACACAAGATGCCTCCTGAATATCAGACAATCTGGACACCAGATGTGTCCAGTGTGTATTGCATGATTCCCATTGTGGCTGCACTCAGCTCAGCTTGAACTTTATGTTCTCCAAAGGTTGAACAGTAGATAATTTATGAGTAATCATTAGTACCGTGTAAGGAATTTAAAGTATCCCAGTGGTCGTAAGTGTGAATGGACTTCTGGAGCGTGAGTAATATTCAGACTTCTTCTACAAAATGAAGATCCATTCTTCAAATTATGAATCTAACATGATTAAACCCTGAGGATTTTTGCACTTTGCCAAACAACACATGTGCTTTTTAGTTGTAAGGTGTTGCAGCGAGCTTGTGACGTTTTTCTTTAAACGTCTTCAATCCCAGGTTTGTGGGTCAGTTTTTGCCACATGAAGGGGTTAAGAAACACAACATTACTAAGCCTTTGCTGTCATTTTAAGTTAATCAGCCTGTTTTAGTCCAGCAGTGCTGCTGCTGATTGAAACAAGATGGTTAAAACACCTCACTTGTGTGCCAAGAGTGAGAGCAGCTTTGAAGAAGTCAAGTCTATCTGCTGCCCTCTTGTGGATACATGGTGTTATTTTTGTTTTTTCACCTAAAATAAGCTGACAGATTGATTGTTTTATTATTAATTATCTGACTTTGAAACTAAACTTTTTAATGCACTTAATAACATGCAATTTGTTTTGTTATAAAAACCCAAAAGAGTGATAAATTATTCTGATTTATCATGTTAATTCAGTAATATTGAAGTAGTTTTTAAAAATGGAGATTTTCTGCTTTTAGATATTCAGCTTTTATGGTGCCATACATTTCTGTCCTCTTGTTGCAGATATATAACATAACACATCATGTTTTTTTAATGCCTTTATCCCCAGAGGAGCAGCGGCGGGGCAGGTATGTCTGTCCAACTGCTCATTAGGAGAAGGAGCAAATTAGTTCTCCCAGGGATCTCGTCCCTAGCTAAGAACAACAACAACAGATTCACAGGTCGTCTGCTCCTGGAAAATCAAGAATTATTTGTTAATTAGACTCTCCTTGCCAGGGAAGCGTTGCCCAGACATGGTCGTGAGGACTCATGCCAGTAGACAAAATGGCAGCAGCAGCAGCAGCAGAGCAGACAGAGTCAAAGCCCTTAAGGCTCCAGTGACTTCATCTTTGTGACAGTTCAAAACTGGAGTGTCGGTCTGTTTAGACGACTCTGCGTGGGACTGTATCAAAATGTCACTGTTGTGACCAGAAACAGCCAACAGCTTCACAGCCCTCAACTTTTCGATGAATGTTTTATGCCTGCTCATGTATAAGATGGTGTTGCATAATAATTAGACGCTATATATAGATGCTGTGCAGAGCTTTAGAGCAGAGTAATGTGTTGTAGGATGTTGCATGTGGGATGCAACAGAAACATCAATAAATCACACACGGTAGTATTCTGTCAGCGTGTTGTGTTTTTGTTTCAGCCGTCGAAGAGAGTTTCTCCGCTGATCAAGATGGACAACGCTGCTGCTGCCAGTATTTTTAAAGGTTGTTGAGAGAAACTATTGCTGGAAGTCTGAAGGACAGATTTTCTTTTTACTGGTAAACTATTTTCTCTCTTGTTGTGACACAGATTTTTATGGATTTTTCAGTTTTCTGCTGCGCTGCCTCCCTAAAGCTGAGTGGCGCAACGACGTTATCTGGTGTTAAAAGTTTAGTCAGAGTTAGAGGTAAAATGCATTTCAGCTTGGAAAGCAGGAAGTCAGGCGTGTGGGTAAACTCAGCACTGATTCGCCATAAGACACATCTCAATCTGTGTTGGCAAAAAGATGATAATACATGTTCATTGACATGTTTACAAAGTAGACACTGGCAGAAAATCACATAAAGCCCAGTTTTTTAACATTTACCTTTTGGCTAAAATTAGAAATAAAAAATGTAATCTCAATGTTTGGACTATTTAAGGATGATGACTGACTGAATTGAAATAGCCATAAAAAAGCATCATCCAGTGTTTGGGTTTGTACATCTTAAGAACTGCAAGAGGTAATTTAGGTTTCTGCTCTTTTTCTGCAGCTAAAATGTGTTTTAGGCTCTTTGCTGATAAAAACAACATTTTTGCAGCTTTTAAGTAAGATTACTAAAGTTACAGCTGTGTTAAGTTGCAATTTCCCCAATCCACCACAAGTAGGAGCTGCAGCTCCAACAGGCTTCATAGAAACATAATAATCCTGGATCTATAATCTGCTTTATCACTGTTTATAATGTCAAATGATAATTTAAAAAAAAAATTTCTGCAGCTTTTGATTGAACACATGATGAACATTCATTTCTCTGACTTATCAGACTCCAAACGTAAACCTGAAATCTTAGTAAACTAAAAATCCTGACCCCCTTTTAATTATTTGAGACACAAACTGTGATCTGTAGAGATCAAAAACAGACTGACCCCCCCGCAGGTTGTTCCAGGAATCCAGTTTATCCACTGGTTTCTGGAAACACCATCCAATAACAGTCTTCCCATCTGATTTATAATCTAGGGCTGATGTCGGTTTGGTGTCAAAATCAATGAAACGGTGTAATGAGCATTTTGCTTTCGAAGGGTTTTTCATCACAGAAAATTGCCTTTAAGTCTCAGGGGAAACCTTAGAAGAAGAAAGAAAAAAAAGGAGATGCACTGATGTGTTGGTTGGGCAATCTGCTGCCTGGATCAGGTGTTTGTAGTAAACAACCACGGCTGTGCCTGTGTTGCTACACATACAATTCAATTACATGCAGAGTAACAATAACACAACACATGATTAACTTTTGAGGCTAAAAATATATTAGCATGCAGGAAAAAGAAAATCTCTTAGGAGGAAGATTACAAATAAAATCCACAAAGTTAATCAGCGTGAAAGATTGGTTTTCCACGTTTGTCTAAATTTAATATTTAGTCATCTTTTTTTAATTTGCTCTCCTTTTGAGATCACCTGGAGCTGTAGGCGCAGAGGTTTCCTTGTGACTGGTCAGAATATTTATATCTATGCCCCATCTGTGCGCAGATTGTTCTGCTTTTCATAAATCATTGAGCTAAGGCAATTGCACCGACAGGAAGGAGTGAGACCTCCCTTTGGTGTGGAATGAGCTGTGTCCAATATTTCCTTGTTTGTTAAGTCAGATGTGCTGAGAGAACAAATGTGAGCAGAATCAAACGTGACACATTTAAAGTCAGAGCAGATTTAGAGTAAATGTGTCACTTTCTGCTGTTTGGTGCAGCTCATTTTACTCATGTAAATGAGTCCAGCAGCTAATGAACAAAGCCCTTAAACGTTATGCTGCTCAGCAGCATAAAAAGTTCAATTTTCAAGTATTTTGTGATTTTTTAAGTTTCATCCAAACCAAAATATGTGGTTGTTTTGATTACGTTTCTGAATTGTTCCCCTTTTACTTTTATTCATATACCTTTTTTAAGATTTCAATAGAAATTAAACTTGAGTGATTTTCATTTAAATACAAATCTTTATAGCAGGAGGCAGAGAAAACATTCAAAATCAAGCGATTAAAGCTGGATGACTGAGAACCTGCCACTCCATTTAAATGATGCCATCTTTGAGTCTTAGGTGGAGTATAAAATAAATCACCTTGAAGCAGTGTAATGATTCAGCAGCAAACTAGATCAGTGTCATATTTAATATGTACACACTCACATCCCCTACAGAACCAGAGGGGTTTGTTTTGATTTGAAAAGCAAAGGCATTACTAGCTCTGTGATTTAGGTGAGACTGAAAGCAGTGGAGCTTTTATTTCTTACTGCTCCTGTTGAGATGATTTAAGTGTTGTTCTTCGATCCATCTCTGTGGTTTTTCCTGACAAAACCTGTCAGGGCGTTTAATGGAGATGAAGTCACACATTCACTCTGAGGCACCTTGGATTTTATAGCCTGCTCTAAAAAAACATCTAGACTTTTTATTGGAATTTTAATCAAAACAATGCAATCTTGAATAAAGTGGACACAAACGGTCACTTCATTAGAAAACATAAAATCTGTTAAATGTTAAAACTAAATAAAAAAGTACGCTCTTTCAATTCTAGAACAAGATTTTAAAAAATGATCTGCTCTTTAACCAGGTTTAAGAATGACTCAAAGATAAAACAGGAAAATATAGAGAAACAAGATTCAACAGTATAACGACATTTAGCAGGAATAATTAGAAGTGGTTATTTTCTGTGATTCTTTCAGTCTTTGGCATCATTGTGGAGAAGTTCTGGCTCAATTTTCTTTACTTCAGTTGATTGATTTGCAGATATTTCTTTGTGCACAATCCTCAGAAGCCCCCACTATTCCATGTCTGACCTTGGAGCGAATCTGCTGGGACGTCTGCTCCTGGGAAGATTGGCAGCTGTCTTAAAAATGTTCCACTTCTGAAAAATCTTTCTCGGTGTTGATTGACAGAATCTAAATTGTTTGGAAAAGACCTTTTCCTTCAGATTGATGGGAAGCAAGAGGTCTTCTCTAAGGTCACTCCTCCTTGTTGTGTTAACACACACCTGTATGCACCAGACCAAAATGTCCAAACTCCTGCTTTTCTAAAGAAACTGTGACGGTTAGTTAATAAGATGCATCTGATCAACACCTCCTGTATGCTACTTTCTTAAACCTGAGGCATGGGTGTAGTCTGTTGCACAAAGATTTACCATTTTGGCTTTGCTTTTGTTAAATACTGCAAAAATAATAAATAATGGCATGGTGGAATTTGTTGTGTGTATTTGTTCGCTTCAGGTTAGATCGGAGTAGTTTGGAAAAATGCATTGTTTGTATTATGTTCTATTACTGTAAGTACAATTCTAAATTTGAAAGAAAATATATGTTTTGAATTATTTCACAGTTGTTGAGTCCAAAGCCATTAAAATGAAACATAGGTTTCAACTGAAAGGTTCTGCTGCATCTTTTAATTCCCCAGCCTGTCGACGGGCCTTCAGACAGAGAGAGAAACTGTAGGAAAACTCTCATAACGAGTAACTTTTCCTATACTCACCCCTGACAGGTTTAATAAAAAATAGTATTCTCAAACATTAATGATTCTAAATGTAATCCATCTTTTATCAGCTCTGTTGCCCCTTTGATATAAAAATATTTTAATCTGAGACACTAAAGATTGCTTCACTTTGAAAGCAGGAAACCATCAGTTTCTGGTTCTTGGCTTCCCAAACTGTTGTTGTTTTTATGCTGTGGCCATCTTTACACCATCATGAACAGGTTAAAACGTTATAAAATGCTTCATAAACTTCAGCAGCACTCGTGTTGATGTTAAAATGTCCTTGTCGTTTGGTAAAACATACTCAGAATATGAATTATACAATGGCCAGCATATGCATGGATCATGGTTCTGCAGCAGCACCAAAGTTCTGGGGGACAGA
Organism: Callopanchax toddi; assembly: GCA_006937965.1. Classification (NCBI taxonomy): domain Eukaryota; kingdom Metazoa; phylum Chordata; class Actinopteri; order Cyprinodontiformes; family Nothobranchiidae; genus Callopanchax; species Callopanchax toddi. The sequence goes on from SSNR01000005.1 coordinate 3,586,999, forward strand.
AAACACTGTTGTTGTTTTTAGATGTGGTGATATTGTTATCAGATGACTTCATAGAGAAGCTGCTGGATTAACACTATTAACTGTGGAACCTTTTTCTTTCAATAAGAAGATAAATCTGTCATAATTTCTGTAATATTTTCTCTATTGTTGTATTTTATTGGAGTAACAATGCATTGTAATAATTTTTCCTCTGGTATTCTAATGGCTCAAAAACATTTATTTTGTTTGCCAATTTTAAGCTGCAGTGCACTCCAGTTCTCCCTTTGATATTGAATTTATCACAACTTTTATTTTATTTTTGGTAAAACTGTAACAGTAAAAGAGACCAAAACGTAGCAAAATACACCAGAAGTAAAAGCTATTTATGGGAAGAAAAGTTGGGTTGTGATATGATGACTTTGAGACATGAACCCTACAGAAACAGATGACTGAACCCAGCTAAATTCATGACTTTATTTCTCAGGTTTTTATTTTTAAATATATTTTCCAGCCAGAACCTGTTTGACAACAAACACCAATCTGTTTAAGTGAACCAAACAAATGGAGCAGCATAAGATTTATGTCTTCACTTTGTCATTGCGGTGGCTGTCTGCAGCCCTGTGCCGACTGGTGAAATTTATTATACTGGTTCAGTAAAAGCGTATGCGTGCTTGTCACATATACATGCATACTGCATGTTTAAAGCCAGAAAACAATATTTTCTGCTAATGTGCTCATAATTGCAGGAACCCCAGTGGGATAAAACAACACAACTGAGCTTTCAGAGATCCATCTGTTATTTTACACCAAGGAGAGCATGCTCTTCAAAGGCATGACTTGTCTAATGAGGGCTCATGCTTTGAAGTCTGTCCTCATGAAGCTTTCTGCTTTGTTTGCTTTTGTTTGGATTTTTAGAAAAGATCCATTAGCATTAAAAAGTAAATCAAGGGGAACCTCGTCTCTTTGCTGGATGATTGGATGTGATTGTGATGGGTTTTAATTATTATAACTCATTAAATTACATAGTGGGTTTCATGGTGAATGGCAGCTCCTTTTACGCCGTCTGCTCGCTTTTCAGAGGAAGAAAGAGACACTTTGGAAATCAAACAATAAACATAAAACATGACTGTTTTGCATTTCGTCATATCACAGAGAAAAGCATGTCATAATTAGACTATTGCTATAATTAGGCAGATATAAGTAATACTCCAAATGATGCTGATTAAATTTGAAAGAGCTGTAACACTTTGTTTTATAATCCTTTTGTGCCTGTGAGCTTTCACCGGATGTGTTTTTCATTGGGTCTTTTCCCACAGCTGTGCCCAGCTGCTGTCATCTCCACTGACCTGGATCATTACCCCAGTCAGCCCGTTGCAGCATTATTGGTAGATATTTCAATGCAAACCCATGCCAGGGAGGGTAAGTGGTCCTGTAACAGTGTGAGGATGCTGTCACTGTCATCATCAATATGTGGCTGCAGCTTCATAACTGTCGACCCACATAAGAGTGCTGCAGGGATACAGCTGATACGGCGGGCTTGGTGAATGTGATGGATGAAATCGCTCTATTCAATTATTTCACAACTTTTATGACTATTGCTTTGAATATTTGCTGGAAGATAAATGTCATTTTCAGTGAACACATTTGTATTATAGTTACAGTTCCTTTGGACATTTCTACTCTCAGTGATTTTCTTTGGCAATATTTACTTCCTGTTACAACCCTCTGCATTTATCCAGGCTTGGAACCAGCTTAAGGATGACCTGTGCTCCATTTAGACTGCATCTTTGGTTAAAACTGAACTCACCAAAATAAAAGCTGCAATGTTTTACCACTTCACTGTGTTGTGTCTCATTTTCCTTCTCAATTTCTGATTTAATTGTCCAATTTTTCTTGTTTAAAATGTAATTGTATTGCTACCTTAGAAGAACTTTGATGGAAAACTGTTTTCACATAAATCATAAATAAAATAAAGTTTTCTTATTTGGATATGATCTGTTCGTGACTCTTTTAGTTGAATTCAGATTAGACAGAGACATATTTCATAATTATCACTTTTTCCTCAAAAACGGTTCAGATTGGGGTAATTGAGGATTCTGCTAATGTTTCGACACAGAGATGTTTGAATCAAGAAGCAGGAATCCAATCAGAATGCTGTTGAGCTGCAGATGAGCCTTTGATTGGAAAACACATTTTGTAAACACATAATTCTCTGTAATTGTGGAGAAGTTATGTGTGTGAACTTGTGCACTGAATTCATTCTGTTCCTAGTGTTTTGCACGCGACAGCATCGACGTGAACTCTAATTTTAGTCGTGCCACTGAGCATTCATGTGTGCCGTTTATTTTCACTGTAAACACACAAAGCCAAATAAGTAGGATATCTCTAATCCTGCTCGGCATATCTTGTTACTTATGTGCATGCAAAAGCCTTGGAGTGTGTGCCCGTGTCTGTGTGTGTGTATGTGTGTGTGTGTGTGTGTGTGTGTTTGTGTTTGTACTTAGACACGCGTGGGTGTAGTTAAGCAGTGTGTATTGAGCGAAAAGCTGTGAAATTTAATCTCAGAGTGTTAATTTCACAGCCTGAAATACAGGGAAACCGAATTCCCATTGCATCACCAAGGAGCAGGGTTCCCCCGTTCTCACTGTGGTTGCCATGGTTACTACAAGGCATGCCTAAATACCATCAAAGCAATGCCACCATCTGTCTGCACATTGATATTAGTTTTACTTGACTGTGTGCAACCTTGCAGCTCTGCTGGGTTCTATACAGACTCACTTTTAATCATTGCTGTTACTTATATTTTTCCTTAAGTTTGTCCAAAACATCACTTCAAACATATGAAATCAATTCCACCATGTGTAATTTGTTATGACTAACCAAATTTCTATTGTTTTATGAAAAATATATAACGTACTAACAGTAAATGTCTCTGAATGTGATCAAATTTGCAAAAAATGTTGAACGGCAGTGCCTAATGCTTTGTGTTTGAATGGTGAGCATGTGAGTGTGACTGCATGAGCATTTGGTGAAAATTATAATTGGCTTTAAAAAGATGCAAAATGCAGAATTTGGGTTCAAATCTGTGAAATAGCCACTTACACTACTGTAAGAGTGGACCAGCTCTTTAAGCTTTATTCATATATTTATTTTGTACTCCTGGAGGAGACTTATGATTTTGTGGAGTTACAAGAAATGACGCAAAGATTATGATTGCGAAAGCAGCTGAAATGAACCTTATCTGCAGAGAAGCTGGACAGGGTGAGGAGGTCAGAGAAGAGTTGCTGGATCTCTGCATCAAAATGAGCCGGTCAAGGTGGGTAAGGATGCTTTCTGGACGCCTTCCACTGAAGGTGTTAAAGACGCGTCATCAGGGAGAAGACCTCAGGGCACACCCAGAACTCATCAAAGGGATTATCTAGTCTGGAAATACCTTGGGATCCTCTTGGAGGAACAGGAGAGTGTTCTGGGGGGTTTCCTCCTGGATCTGTTACCTCCACGACTTGAAACTGGATAGGCAGAAAAAATGGATAATTAAATGGATATAGATAAATGTTTTGGCTCTTTGCAGTTGACACTTAATGAGAATTATGTTCAAGTGTTTCCTAAAAAGGTCAGTGTAATTCTCAGGAAAACGAACTTCTTTTTAATAACTGTTTCTTCAGTTCATCGTTACTTCATTAGAATTCTCACACTTACGAACAAAGTGAGGGATGTAGCTGATACTTTGATTACAATAATTTTCCCATTCAGCTTGTAAAGGAAACATTTTTTCTATTGACTTACATGATCTTTATAGGACATCTAGTTAATATCATATACATCTTCAGGAAAAAATAAATCCCTCTTGAATAACCTGGCCTGCTTAGGGATCAAAGAAAATCTGGAATACTATCAAACTGTCAGATAAACAAGAGCACCAGCAGCCAAGAGGACACAAATGAAACCAGGCATATGTCTGGTGTTTTTCTATTGTGATAACAATTTCAACCAATTTCTTGCTCCTCTCACTTGTGGTGATTTCTGCCGCTGTGTGTCCTATTCCCACATGAGCCTTTCTGCCATCTCTCGCTGTGATTTGGCAGCCAGATACACACAGAACCAGTCAAGAGTTACATTCGTCAGCCCATCTGCTCCCCGCAAACTGTGGTTCGCACTTCAAAGATGTCTCTCGCGCCGGCTTCTTCGTGGAGGTGCAAGCCTGATAATTTGCAGAAATAATACAGCAAGATGGTGCAAGTTAGAATATTTAAACCTGAGGATTTAGATTGCATCTAAATCAGCTTGTTAATTAGAAGTTTATATGCAAATTGTGATGGATGAATTTGGATTGAATATAAATTGCATTTAATTACATTTGCAAAATTTGTTGCAGCAGATTAAGTCCCTGTCTTCATTCTGCTCCTTTAGTCATATCAGCTAAAGTCCAGACTTATACCTGTGGCGTCTCTGTAGCTGGCAACTAGCTCCTCTGTTGAAGACATAAAGCAATACTCCAAAGCTCAGGGGGGTCTGTCTACCTAGCTCTACCAATCTGTAACGGTGACAGCCTGTCGTGCAGGGGCCAGAGAGCTTATTCACCTCGGGGATCTCTAATCCAGGAGGCTGGATCTTTTCGCCAACATATGCCCTCCTCTCTGCTCACGACCTTCACATTACACTGCTGGGAAGCTGTTCGGAATAGCAACAACACATGGATCATGTCTCATGCCATATTTGGCGCTATAATTCTTTGTGTTCTCATGACATTCTGTCACATACCCCAGGCAAGTGTGGGTTTTTGCTCGTAATTCTGCCCGAGGAGCAAATTTGGAGCCGCGCCCTGATAAAAATTCATACTTGATGCTGTCTGTGTTAAAGGTCAGAGCATGTTAATCAGACATGTTTACCATTCATCAATTCAGAGTGGGGGGGTTTGTGTTTCCGAGGAAATATTTCATTTCTCACAGTGGCAATTGTTTTAGAGAGGCTGTGTATTCCTGCCTCTGTAGATACAGATGCGTTTGACACAAAAGTGTGCACAATAAGTGTCATGTTTGTGTTTGAGGTGCGACCATGTGACATGAAGGGATAGGAGGGAGTAAAATTCAGAGTTTAATTCCCTCGCTGTACTCCCTGAGTGTCACTTGTTTTATTCATCAGTGTGGCAGCAGCTGCTTGCACATCCCAGGCGATAAGACGGACTAACCAGAGCATACAGCATGTCAAATCCAGATTTCTTAGCATCAGTGCACCAAATATTCTCACCTCTTAGGTCCACTACCTGGTCAGGTTTCACACACCTTCTCCTGGAATTTTGCATTCACCAAATCTGAATTCGGAAGAAGAAATTGCTTGAAAGTCACAAAAATATAAATAATATTTTGCTTATTTGTTTGTTTTCTTACAGTAAAGCTTAAATTATTAGCGTTTTAGTTGTGCTGGAGAAAGATTTGACCTCAGGTTTTCGTTCTTTGACATTTCTGAATCAGGGATCAGAGGTTGAAAGGTCCATTTAACCTTATCTGCTGGGATCTGGATCCAGAAAGCATTGTTACATTATTTACAACCTTGGCCTTCCCTTTGACTCCTGACAGCTGTGAGAGTGGACAGTGTGTGAAAGTGTAATGATTCTGCATTGGCTGCGATCACAGCCAATCAATAGGTTCTGGTTTCTCTCTCTGCATTTATTGATCCTCCAGTTTTTGCTTGTGAGCCAAACCCAGCAGTCAGAAATGATAAAAAACAAAAGACAACATTCCCATCAGTCAAAGAGCATTCCAAGCACTGTCACTGATGGAAACCATCCTCCATTTTCTCAGGCACTATCTGCATGCTGAAGAATGAAATGTAGAGTTAAGATCTTTTGGAAGGGATTATTAACTCAAAAGGCCTCATCCCCCTCCAGACCAGACACACAATGTCATTTGTAAAATTCCAGCTTTTGCCAGAGCTAATACAGGTCATTTTTTCACGTCTCAGACTGATAAAAGGGCAGTCTTCAGCTGCTTCAGCTCCAGAGGTTTGGACTCGTAATAAGTCTGTTTTATCATCAACTCACAGGCAACAAAATGGGCTCGAAAGTGATGGGAAAACAGACTAAATGACCTTGTGCAATCGAAACACCATTAAGCATTTATAAATGCGTGTGAGCCTGGACAAAGGCAGGATGAATTGGTGCAGATTTTTTTCTTGGCTTGCTTTTAAAGAGGAAATAAATCAGCAGCAGTGTTGTGAGTTGTAAAGAAGCAGCCCTGACACCACCTTGGCTCTTAAACTGACTTTGAAGCCGCAGGTGGATTATTCATTATAGCATCCTGGCTATTTTGATCGTTTTTCTTTGCTTCTCATTCATTCTTGTAACGAGGCACTTGGGAAAGCTTGTTTTGCTCGTTTTCCTGACCTGTCATTCACCGGTACAGCTCAGCTGCAGAACACATGGAAACATGATTTTCTCTGAGTTTGGAAGCTCATAATCATCCTGTTAACAGGCTAAACGACTGGTCAAAGGGAATGTAAATGGAGTTTATTTCAGCTTAAACATAAAACTGACTAAAATACAGTGAAAAAAATCCCAGATGTTCTTAAATGACTGTTATGACGTAAAAGTGTCCAAGGTTGAACCTTTATTATCTGCTTTCCCGCCATGCCAATTCTTCTGGTTTTGATTAGTGGAATTGCAGTCAACACACACACACACACACACACACACACACACACACACACACACACACACACACACACACACACACACACACACACACACACACACACACAGAGACACACACACACACACACTCAAATCATCTGGCTCGTTTTATTCTTTATATGCAACGTGTTTGCGCCTCAGCGGGGATGTGAAAATAGTCTCCAGTCTACTTGCTCCAGCACGAGTTGGACCGGAAATTATATAACTTCTTCAACTTACTCCTTTTCTTTTTACAAAACACTTGATGTTTTGTTGCCATGGAGATGAGGACCCAGACAAAACTTCCCATGCTTACTGATTTGCAACCACTGGGAGGTTGCTTGAAACAGCATGTTTTTTTGTTTTGTTTTTTTTGCCGAGGGGGATAGTTTTAAAATAATTGAATTGATTCACATTATGGGTTTACATGAGTGGACTGTTGTTGGCGATTAAAGTTACATTATCAAAAACATAAAGCAGGTTTTTTCTTTTCTTAACAGTGTGTGCTCCACCTTTAGACTTTTAGCCTGCTAAAACACCTCCTGGGCTAAAATAACTTTATTTAATGCTTTTTTAACAACATTAATTATTGGTAATCCTGTATGAAAAGTGTTTTTTTGTTTTAACAAAGGCCTCCTTGCTAACAGCTTCTGTCAAAATCAAGTAATATGATGTAATTTGTTCCTTTAAATATTATCTGAATGGTCTCATTTGAGTTTAAATGGACTTTACTGGAACTACAATTTTTAATTTATTATCAGTTAATGTGCTTTTGATTTTATTACTTTATTGGTCAATCAAACAGGCCTTAAAATTCCCCACATTTCAAGAACATTTATTCAAAATGGATTTCTCGCGAGTTTCAAACTGAAAACTTTTCAGGGTCAAATGTTACAGATAGTTTCAATAAACGTGTCTTAAAATGATTGAAGTTATGCTTTTAGCTTTGTTATGTTTTTCACTCCATCAGTGGCATCATCCTCACTGTGAGTCACCGTATTATGTCTGCAGTTAATGATAAAATGACAGCTTTACCATGAGAGCACACGGTTCAGCCGTGCCATCATGACTGCTGGAGAATCGCTTCATTAAGCTTCTGTAAAGTAAAATGCCCTTTAGATGTTGCAGCATCATTAAGGAGGGTGGATTAAGAAGAGGTGGAGGTAAAGTCTATGAAAATGATAGAAAGAGACTCAGATCTAACTGAGCAGAGAAAGGTCAGCTCACTGTTGGGCTGCAGCGAAGACGGAAACAAAACAGGAGAGGAATCAGAGTTTATCACGAAGAGGAATAGAGGCGTTTGTTAGGATTGAAACTGCTGTTTGTACCTACCCTGCATGCACATTAAACTAGTGTTTGTAAGTGGGAGGTTGTTATTATAGTACAGTGTGAAAGCAGCTTTTTGCATTGTTTTCTGATTTCAAAACATTGCAACAAAAAAGGGGGATGAAAGCAGCTGTCAGAAAAGGAGTGATGAAGAGACTTAGTGGACTATAGTTTTCCAGTACTTTCCTGGAATTAAGGTTTTTATTTGCCACAAGTTTGTCCTAAACCCCATATTCAGAACAGGAAAACAATGTATTTATGACACTAAAATGTATCCTGCTAAAGTTAGAAATCTAACAAATGTAAATGTCATAGGAGTGCAAAAACAAGTTTAAATTCTGAAGGTCAACATTAAGGCAAAATATCTTTGGATGAACACCTGGTTTATTCTGGGTTTTTGGTTGAAGACAAACTAAGTCTAGAATGTGGTTGTTAAAGGGTGCAGTTATTAAAATAAGTTAATGATTATGTTTTAATGCTGCTCTATGATAACTAATTTCTTGTTTCATACCTTTGATTCAATTATATTCAGTGCCATGTCCTTCTAGAGGATGTACAAATACAAGTGGTGGCCTCTGGAGGTTTGATTAAAGGATTATTGCTGCTGTCAAAAGAAGATGGAAATAAAAATGAGCCCACTCTGCAGCCTTGAATTTATTTGAACTGATCAAAACAAATTCTAAACCAAAAACATAAAAAATGTCCAATGAAGCCTCTCACTGGGGAATATATACATTTATTTTATATTTATTTTTTACATCTCCGTCATTAATTAGAGCTGTAACTAAAGCTGGGTGTAAAGTCAGTAAAAAGTGATTTTTTTTATTTGTTTTTCTGAGTGGAAACCAGGTGACTGTTTGTTTTAGCAGCATCTCTTAAACGAACACAAACACGAGCTGAGATGAGCTGAAGTCAGCGCTGAGCGCCAATTGATTTCCAGGAGGGTGTGGGTTTGTTTTCAGCACCATGGAGAGCAACACCCCCTCAACAACACGAGAGAAGACAAAAGAATCAGCATGCAAATAGTCTGCGTTTGGGAGGGAAACATCCTGATATTCAGATGATAAAAGAATCCAACGAGTTTCTGCAATCCACCACACATTAATGACGTCATTTGTTGTTTTTCTTCCTATATAGACGCAAAATTCACCAGACTTTGACCTACAGATTTTAAAAAATGACAGAAACTCTTTGTTTTAATGTGTTTGGTGGAAATAGAGGGTGTTTTGGGTTCATTTTGCGCTTTTTCCAGACATGATGAGTGCAAACGGAACTCGCTCCATCAAGTGTTTTTGTTTGGTTGGTTTCAACGCGTAAGTGTGGCTCCTCGGTGTTAAAGTGTCAAGTGAATTTCCTATTGGGCGGGTGGTGGACGTATGTCAGACATATGCGCGCCGTGGGCGGGTGTTGATGTGTTTGAAAGAGGAAGGGGAGTGAAGCGCTTCGGATACGCAGAGGTTGTTGATGGTTAGAGGAGATGTAAGTGGCGTCCGCCTCAGCTCTCCAAAGCTGCGAGCTTTGGCTGGGACTGACGCGGCGCGCTCTGCCTCTCCACACGGACTAAAACCACCTGTATGGATGAACAAACCCCCAGCGCCATCCGATCGCCCTCATCAGCCAGGCACAAGGGCAAAACCCCGATTGACAGCCGGAGTTATGGAGAGGTGGTGGGGAAGGACATCATGACGGTGGACAACATGCTGGAGGAGTCGGCGGTGCTCTCGGCGCCTCACCTGCCGGTGGATCGATATGAGCGCAGCCGCCAGGGATGCTGCGAGAGGGTGGTCATCAACATTTCGGGTTTACGCTTCGAGACGCAACTCAAAACTTTTAACCAGTTCCCAGACACGCTGCTGGGGGACCCCAGGAAAAGGATGCGCTACTTTGACCCACTTCGGAACGAGTACTTCTTCGACAGGAACAGACCGAGTTTTGATGCCATCCTTTACTACTACCAGTCAGGGGGGCGCATCCGGAGACCCGTCAACGTCCCGATCGATATTTTCTCAGAGGAGATCAGGTTTTACCAACTCGGGGAGGAGGCCATGGAGAAATTCCGTGACGATGAAGGGTTTATAAAAGAGGAGGAGCGCGTGCTCCCTAAAAATGATTTCCAAAAGCAGGTTTGGCTTTTGTTTGAGTACCCCGAGAGCTCCGGGCCAGCGAGGGGGATCGCTATCGTCTCGGTGCTCGTTATATTAATTTCTATTGTTATTTTCTGCATGGAGACTTTGCCTGAATTTCGGGATGAGAAGGACTTGGCCACCGTGGCCCCCGCGGTTAACGGCACTGCCCCCTACGGGCCGAGCCCCTTCACAGACCCGTTCTTTGTGATAGAAACGCTGTGTATTATATGGTTTTCTTTTGAGTTGCTGGTGAGGTTCTTTGCCTGCCCCAGCAAAACCACTTTCTCCAAAAACATCATGAATATCATTGACATCGTGGCTATAATCCCTTACTTTATCACCCTGGGGACGGAGCTGGCAGAGAGGCAGAACAACAGCGGCCAGCAGGCGATGTCCCTCGCCATCCTGAGGGTGATCAGACTGGTCAGAGTCTTTCGCATATTTAAGCTCTCGCGACACTCAAAGGGACTCCAGATTTTGGGACAGACGCTCAAAGCCAGCATGAGGGAGCTGGGCTTGCTCATATTCTTTCTTTTTATTGGGGTCATCCTCTTCTCCAGCGCGGTTTACTTCGCAGAAGCGGACGACCCCTCGTCCAGCTTCACCAGCATCCCGGATGCGTTCTGGTGGGCAGTTGTCACCATGACCACAGTCGGATACGGGGACATGCACCCGGTGACCATCGGGGGCAAAATAGTGGGGTCGCTGTGCGCAATAGCAGGCGTGTTAACCATTGCCTTACCCGTGCCAGTGATTGTGTCCAACTTCAACTACTTTTACCACAGAGAGACTGACGGAGAGGAGCACCAGCAGTACCTGAACACAGGCAGCTGCGAGCACCTCCCCCCTGAGGAGCTGAGGAGGTCCTGCAGCTCCTCGTCCCTCAGCAAGTCGGAGTACATGGTGATAGTAGAGGGCATCAACAGCGCCTTCAAGCAGCCCAACTTCACCACGGAGAGCAATCAGAACTGTGTGAACATCAAAAAGATCTTCACAGACGTGTAAATGAACCCAGTGATGAATTATGTATGAAGCATGAAGACATATTAGGCCTAACTATGAGATCTGTGTACGTGTTAGTCCATATCTGTGGCTGGAGGCTCCGTTCAAACCGACATATTAATGAGACTATGCAGGTAAAACCAATTGGATGCTTAATGAACAATTAAAATATCATTAAATCTGATCAATCTTTTAGTGTTTAACGCCACATGATGCCTACATATCTCATTGTTATTATGCTAAAGTTTTGGGTGTTCATGACTGAGGTGCAGGTTTTAGCATCTACCAAGAAAAAAAAAAAGCAACGTCTTGTGCTTCGTGGAAAGAACAGTTTCGGTGTCTTATCAATAGCTTATTTATGATGTAGCCCAACGCCTGCTGAGGTTCTGTTTGATATCATGACCCGTCCACGTGTTGGACTCTGCAGATGTTAAAGCTCAGAGTGGTGCAGGAGAAAACGCTTATCATCAGTTTGAAGCCTTTCTTGTCTTTTCATTCAGAAATGATTGAACCTGAATAAAGCAGAAGTGAAGTGATCCCGGCTCAGAGCTTTTGTTTGCTGACAGCCAGCAGGAGCAAAAAGAGACTAAGTGAGATTTCAGGTCACGTGCTCAGTGATGACAGAATGAAAACAGCGTGGATGAAAGAAGTGAGAACGTGCAGCAGGTCCCCGCCTTCCATTAAACCCGCCCTGTGATGCAGTTTCCATGACGACGGTGGTTTCCCGGGTTACCCCCTCTGATGTTACCATGGCATTGTGTTGCTTTTTCCCATAGACTTTGTTTTGTCCTTGGAGGGAGGAAAAGGGGTATCTTATTTAAATACACACTTCTTTGGATAAAAAGCAAACTTTCTAATACGTTTAATTAAAAAATATTAATATTAATGTTAGTTGATGCTTTTGTTGCTGATTTTTAGTGTAGACCTAGCGGCTGTGCACTGACAGATATGTGTATAAAAAGAGGAGTATCCCCTTGCTTTTTTCTCTCTCAAACAGCCTCTCTGGGCTTCAGATCTGTTGGCATGCCAACTTGTTGTGACATCAGCTACCTTTCATCTAGCAGACTCAGGCATGTGTGCTTTAGAGCTGAGGTGACACAATTAAATGAACAGCAAAATTCCAAAGAGTGTGAAATTAATGACAGCACTCTGTTCTTTTCACACATCATGCTGGTTTGTAGTAGGTAATGCTCATTTCTGGTGTTTTATTACTTTTTGAGCTGCAGATGAGTGTTTTTTATTATAAAGTTATCCACGTGGTACAGAACTTGAAGCAGAAACTGATATTTCAAGAATGCAATTGTTTTTCTCAGCATCTGCCTGTCAACTAAGCAATTATTCATAATTCTTTGATTTGGGAATATGACATCATTTAAATGTTGTTAAATCACAGTATGAATCCCATTTATGAAAGCATTATTTTTTCATTAACTCGGCTTTCTTTAATAGGTCAGGTCTTGATTGTAATACATTTGAACTGTTGGTGTAATCACGCATGATTTCTAACCGAGGTGTGAAGTTGAACTGATTTGATACAGTAACGGTTCCGTACTGCCCTCTAGTGGTTTAAATGCGTCATTACTACCAGGATAGAGGAAACTGCAGATAAGAGCTGTTATAAAAAAACAAATACACATATTTTGTTGATGTTATTCACATGTTGGTTGTGTAAATGTCTGATAAACCCCATTTCTTAGTTTATTTGTAACTTTTCATGACGTAAAAAACCTAAAAACAAACACTGGTGTTTCAATTGTTTAATGACTTTCTTTGATTTTTATCAAACATACTCTAAATAATTAGAAATAAGACTTACACGATTGTACCCCGGAACACTAAAAATAACAAATGTCTTCAGAGATGTAATGTTTTATCTTAATTTCTGTATGCTTAAGTGGAATTTTGCAACACAATACTACTCAGAAATCTCAACTGAGCTTGTTTAAAACCTTTTTAAATTAGCGCTACAAAAGTTTGCAACAAGTAAGTAACAATTAGTAGGACATGTCTAAGGTTCTGTAATCCAAAACTGTTACTTAAATTCATAAAAATAAACATTTTCCTCATATTTTCAGCAAGAGGTTGCCAGAAACATGCATGCATAAGTAAACAATAGAGTTCCAAAATTCTAATCTAATTTAAATTAGAGGAACAACTGGATCCTGACCTCACTGAGATACTGTCCAGATATATTTTTTTAATTTTATTCCTGGTGGTCAATGATTTTTCTAAAGTTTTTGTATTTCCTAAATGAACACATGTAAGTCACTAAAAGCAAACCGAACTATTTGTTTTCAGTTGACATTGTTTTATGCATTTTGAGAGATATGTATAAAATATCTGAGAGATGAGCAAAAAAAATATGTTGAAGAGCATAAATACTCGTACTAATAACAGAGAAGTACTGGTCACTCAGATTAGATTAAAGGATATTAAGCCATATTAAAAAGAATGTTGAGTTAGCAGTAATTGTCATGACTTACTTTGCTCATGCAGCTTCCAGGAACAAACCGCTATCTGTCCTTGAACCAGTAAAAGTAACCGTCTGGGATTTTTCAAGTAGGTCAGGAATACCGTATATTTTCCAAGAAACTTCAGGTCTGACCCATTATTTTTATTTCCCATGAGTAAAAAGGGATTACAACCCATGAGTCAGAGATGGAGAGAAACTCCTTACACTTTGCAGGACAAACACTGAAAAGGGCATCAAGGTTTTGCACATTTGTTACTGAACAAAAAAGGCATCTTTTTTGGAGCATTATGTGGTCTCTTTAATCAAACAATACTGAATCAAACAGAAACTATACATACAAAAATATATAAGTAAATGTAGCTAAATGATAGGAAAATTTGACAACATCATTTATGTATTTTTTATGAATTCTCTAATCAAACACTAGCATGTTCTGATTGGTATAGTGATTTTTCAGTGACAGCATTTTACATTATTGTTACTGTCTCACACATCGATTTATTTTGCATTTCATACAACTGAGTAAAGGTAAAGTGAAGCAAGCATGTGAAATCACAGGGTATGACCATTCTAGTGAAGCAATTACACTTAAAATTGTCATTCTGTCACAGTGTTTGCTGAGTTTCCTCTTTTTTTATGTGCAGAGTTACAAAGACTTTAGCCCAGCAAACCACATTTGTCCCACGGCTGCAGGTGCTCTGCCTCAGAACTGCTGAGTGCACCTGTTCCCTCTGTCTCTCCTGCCAGAGTTAAAGCCCTTCTTCAATATATTTTTAACCAGGGAAAATGAAAAGGTGCCCGCAAATTACTCAGAGTCGTTAATCATCCCTTGCGTTGCTCAACAGTATAGCGAGGGACACCTGCAGTTCTGCACATCCTCCTCCGTTCTGTTCTGTGGAGAAACAAAAAGCAGGTCGATTTAAGCCTGTTAGGCCTAAAGGCTGGTTTAAAATAGTTTATCATGACAGATCATTAACCCTGTTAGTGTAATTAAACAAACACAACCCAGACTCAGACAATTTTCTCCATTCGTTTAAAATTCAGGAACTTTTTTATTTTGAGGGGGGCAAAACATATATTTTAAAATCATATTTTCCATTTATTGTCATGAATCTGACACAGATGATTAACATAAACCTTTAAATGCCAAAATTTGGCATTATAATTGCAATTATAATTATTTTCTGTAAACAACAGATAGTATATGTAAAAGATGTAACTCAGAAGGACTGTGCAGTTAAGGCTGCTTTTATTGTCTGACAATATTCAAGATCTCGTTAATTTTACTCAAATAAATGCAAATTTAAATAAAAATTGAAAATTTTATATAAAAATGTTATGTCAAAATATGAGATTTAGTTGTTAAATGTAAAATTCATATTTCTATTTTTCCCAAATCAAATACCAGAGTTTTTATCCAGTAAGTGTTTTCGACATGCTTCCAGCCCTGGTTATATAATGAACCTTACATGTCACTATAGATAAAACATGTATATAAATGCAACATGCTAAATGTAGCATAAAGACTTGTGTTTTTAATCTGTACATCTGACAATTTTAGATATATATCCAACTGTTTCTTAGTGAGCGTCTGAGCTTGTGTCCATATGAGCTCAGTACTCAGCTGTAAGACAGTCACAGCTCCTATATGCATCACTGCACTCTGCACTGGAATCCCGGTCCTTGCAAAACAGAAAACAGTGCAGAGGGATCGTAAACACATGCATGGTGCAGAAACATGCACACCAACAAAAAAAACCTCTACTGGACCCTCCACAGCTGGTTCTTCTTGATGCTGCTGCTGCAGGCAGATGTGAAGATAAAAATCTGTGACTGTGCTCAGTCTGGGTGGTGAGGACGAGTGGAGAAGAAGCCCCAGGCTTCCCCTCTCTTCTCTTCTCTTCTCTTCTCTTCTCGTTGCCCTTCTCATCACGCTAACATTCACCACATGAGAGGAGCCATGCCTCGCAGCAGTGTGCAGTCTCTAATGATACCCAGAATGCCAGTATGGGGCATGTCTGCCAGGAGAGGTGCCTCGTGTCATCCTTGAACTTTATGCCTGCTAATAACAAATCAGTGAGGGGAAAATGAGCAGCAGCGGCTGCGTCTGTTGCAGTTATTTACAGCACCAGACAAATTGACTCTGATGATATTTCAACTGTACAGTATTTGCCCTAAAACTGTAACTTTTTGATGCCAAAAATAGAAACTATGAGACATATTTCCATTCTTTCCCCGGGTGCCATTTATCCATCTGCTCTTTGCAGAACATGTAATTCTCTGGGGGCTGTTTATAAAGTTCACTCTCCTGCATTTTGACTCTTTGTTGAGGGCTTTCACTGAGACAAAGGCAAGCCTGCCAGCCAGGAAGTAGGTCTGAGCATATGCACACCTACTCTCTGTATAGGTCCAACAGAAAAAACAAAAAAACCTCCATGCACGCAGACTGTAAAACTTGTTCCAGGTGTGAAAATGAAAATCCATGTGTCTCACAGTTTTTCTAAACACAAATCATCTTTAAATAACGCATCTGACTGCATGGGGATGAAAAGTGCTTTGTCATAGCGCCCTAACTTCACCTGAAATGGCTGCAGAAACACTGTAGGCATGATGTCACTGCATAGTCTCCTCCCACACCTGTCTCAACTATTGTCTCCATAGCAACCAAATAAGGCTCAGACAAAGAGTCACTCATTAAGGCAACAATGATGACTTGGAACAATGACTTTGGGATAAATATAAAGCTTTGCAGATGAGATTATTTGCATTGTGGGGGAATAGTCAGCTGTGTCTGTGTCAGGCTTTGTGCCCCTTGCTCATCCTTCAGGTGACCTGTGAGTCAGAACGACCGCTGAGTCTAATGATAGCAGCAGAATCTACTGGATATCACGCTGCCGCTCACGGCTGAAGGATGCATTTGATTCCTTGAGTCACATCGCAAACAAAAATCAGTGGGTTGCATCATCACACTGACAAAGTGGCTTTAGTTGTAAATCCCTTAAGTCCAATAATGTGCTGCAGCCAGCCTGTCCTGGAAACTGTAAAGCAGACCTGAATATTTCTTTTTCCAAATGCTTTTATGACACATGCAACAATTTATTACCAAAAATGGAGCAGGACCTGGTTTTGTTCAACTGTTTAGGGGTGGGGTGTGAAACTCACTGCATCTCTTTTCAGAGACCAAATGTGGCCGACACACAGTTTGATTTTTTTCCTCCCCTCTCTTCCTCTTGTACTGACGGGATCTTCTTTCTAGTATGACCTTGGTGTAATATGGCATACCGTTCCCAAAGCGGCGCTTACCTTGACTAGAATTTCAGTCACTCTTATAGATACATTATATAATGGAGCATGAGAGTATCCCTGCAACAATGACACTGACTCACTCACTGACTCACAGTCCTTCCCCTCAGCGTCAGGATAGCTTACTGAACTGAACATAAACACAATGGGTTTTTGTAATAGATTTGTTTATCATATCTTGTGCAAAATATCCATCTACAGGTCTGTAATCCTCCAAGTTCATAGAATGAACGCAGACAGAGCCGTTAGTGTTTTTGACTGAGGTCCAAGTTACTGCAGTGGACGAGTGTCCTTGCATCTCTCCTGGTGTCTGGCTCTCGTCCAGGTCCTGCTCTCATCCTACTGGGCCCCAACCTGACAAGCACGACTCAATCCTTCTTCCTTTTTCTTCTCCTCCCTCTGCCTGCACTGTGCCTTCCTGTTATCATCTCTGCTTCATATGTGCTGTTAGCTCCCAGGCACACTGAGGACATAAAGCAGCTGTAATGCTTTATATCAGTGCACCTTTAGCCACTTGTTTACTGGAGCCTCTCTCTCCTGGTCCCATAGATGTCTTTGTAAGCTGGCCTCATTTGCAGGGCACTTCAGTTTCTGTCTCTTGAGCAGCAATTTTGGAATGAGTCATCACCCAGAAGGACAGATTCGTTAAGTTTCACTGAAGATTCTTTGGAAAGAAACGTTTGGCAGCATTTTTAGAGACATGCTGCTCATGAAGTGCGAGGGGGAAAAAAAAGGAAGATGTAATAAGACAATTTTAAAACTGATTTTGCAATTTTTTTTTTACACACAATGTTTATGTGACGACCTGTAGCTGCTGCAATGCAGTAACAAGAAGCAAGGAGGCACAGTGGTCATAAAGAGACCACTACACTCCAGGGACTGTGTTGGCTGAAAAGCACTGTTCTGTGCTATTCATAAACATGCAATAAATGTCACAAGGGAGCCACGAATGCTGCTACTTAAAACACAGTATTCTGTTATTTAGCTTTAAGGCATCACTTTAAAATCACCCGTGATATAAGCTAAGAGTATTTTATATGGTGCTTCACATTTAGAGGCTGGAAAAAACAGTCAAAGGGATGTGAAATTGAGGAAGACTCTGCATTTTTTTATTATTAGAAATAAATATTTTTTTAAAGGGTGATAAAAAGCTACCACACCATTGCTCTCTTAACAGGTCCAGGAGGCAAACCCAGACATTCATCTCACCACCTCCTCCTGCCCTCAGAAATATTTTTGGCCCATTTCTTGGATGTTAAGTATTTTAAATGCATAATAAATTTCCATGAAATATACATTTTTCAAACGAGACATTCACATAATATTTTTGTGCAGCTTATCAAACGTAAATCAGTTTCATAAAATTAAAAGATATGCAGGTTTTCTCATAAAACTTGTGAAATGCTAATTATATTTGTATATTTTAATAGATAATTCAAATATAATTTAAACATGTGGAGCATGTGGAGTGTTGAGGATCCCAAGGCACTCCCTGGTCATTTTATTTAACCATTTCAGCAAGTTTTGGGTCTTCTCCAAGTAGAAAGGTAACCATGAGGCGTCCTATCAGATGTCTTGATCACCTCAGCTGAACCTTTTTGATGAAGAGGAGCAGCAGCTCTACTCAGAGCTCACCCAGATAATTCTTCTCACATCATCTCTAATGCTGAGACAGAGGGAACCTGATTTCAGCTGTTTGTATCAGGATTTAGATCTTTTGGTCAGGGTTTCATCTCAGAACCACATGTGAGGGCCTAGGGCACTAAGGACTCTCCTCTCTACAACTAAGAGCCTCACAGTCAGAGACAAGGGTCAGCTCTAGTTCAACCAACATGACTTCACAGTACTGAGAATGAAGATACAGCGTTTGCATTGGTTGCACAGGGACATGATAATCCTTAAAAAGTGACCTTGGTCCCCCATATCCCACAAAATGCTATCCAAATAGAAATAATGCTTTTAAAACATTTAATCAGACTTAAAGTTATTTCCTTTTGGCTCAAAATCTTTCTAATTGTTTGAAATCACATGGATTTAATGCACCTTATTTGCCAAGATGTCAAACAAAACTATATCATGATGTTTCATGTGCAATCAAATCGCTCAACAGATAAAAACAAAACACATTTTTTAATAGCTATGTGTTGAATTAAAGAACATGTTTTGCATGGAAAGAGGTACTTACTAAATTCCCCCACTGGAGAAGTAAATCTACTACATTCATGTTTGAATTACGATACGCTCAGTCAGGATTTTTAAATTATTAGATTAACTTAATTTCTCAATACATTTACTTTTTAAAGGGTATTCACATCTCCATTCAGATGGAAAAGATGTGTTTTGACTTCTATGTGACCACTAAATGTTTAAATTGAATGAACCCACAATAGAAAAATCTGTATGAGTGACAAGTAATAAAAAGATTAGACATTCATTTGTTGGATGAGTAATAATTATCCTTCGGTTTCTTCAATCCTAACTTCATTTTCTCTGTTACCTGTCCGTGTGCCAAACCAACATCGAGGACGAGTCCAGGAATCAATACCTCTTGGAAACGAATCCATCCTTGACACTTTTATATTCTATCTTTCACAAGCAGCCGTTCTCACATCCTCATGTGATTAAAGCACACAGGACATGTGGAGGTTTTGATTTTAATTACTTTTAATGCAAAGTGAGCTGAGCTTCAGAGCCTAACAGTCATTGTAACGACCCCTGACTCATGAATAATGGCTGTGCTGTCATGAGGAACCAAGGAAAGCCATTAAGAGTAAGAAGTAAAGAAGCGGGAAGACAGACGGACAGTGGGAGGATGCTGGCAGCCAGGAGGGTCTCAGGTCTGCCAAGAGTAACCTTGGCGAGTCTCAAACAAATCATCCTGCTGTCTCCCCCCATCGTCATCCCCCGTTTCTCCTCCACGACTGAGGGATTCCCGCTGACCTCTGCGCTCTCTCATGTTCACGTCAGGACGCTGTCATTCCCAACTCAATGTGAGGATTTAAAATTGATCACTTTGTAAAAGAAAGCCACGCACACTGATGAAGGTTTTGCTCTATTTTTGTCCCCCCTCCCATCTATTATTCATGGAGCTTGTTGCCAGGAAAGATTACAACAGTGACTGCTGTGAACAAACAGTAAAAGAAAAAGAAAAAGGCATGTGTGGAGGCTATAAGACACCTGAGATAATTGGATCACCTATGTTTGCTGGATTTATTTAACGTTGCACGGGATATTTTCTAAAACAACAGGCACAACTTGTAGCTACAGCACATTTGTGTTGCTGGTGAAACAAAAATGTGCACTGAATGATGTTTATCCATTGCTGCAGGTTTGCAGTGACCAACAGCTGGGCTGCTGTGGAGCTGTGCACCACACCACCACCCCCAAACTGCAGTAGTGCGGATGGGGAGCGCCTCTTTCCTCCTTCCATCACCAGCATCTCTCTTGGTATGCAGAGCAGCGCCTGACTGCAGGTTTGACTGAGCTTAAGACAGTAGCCAATACCAGCCCTGCGGACCAGCCTATACGCACGGATCTTCCTCCTATACTGTTCCTGTCATTTAATACAAATCCCCACCTCCTTCCGAGATGATGGACCATTAAGCGCCGCTTCGCATATTTGTTGATGCGCGTGTGTGTGTATGTGTGTGCATGTGGGGGGGCTGGCTTAGAGAAATTGCATAATCTTCAAGCCCACTACGACTTTCATGCATGTCGTTTCAAGTCAGCGTCTGAAGACGCGGCTCTGCCCACCATGCAGGCTCGTAGGAGGCGCTCAGTGGTCTCTGTGCACGAGCCGTTTGGACTCTGGCTGGAAGCGCATCTGCAGCTCAAACTCTGATGGAAATGCCTAAAAACACGCATCAATGTGGGAAATGGCTGCGTGTTTTCCGTTGTTTGCTTAAAACGCATCCATTTTTGGTTATAATATAACGTTATTTTTTAAATGTATTTTTATTTATCATTGTTATAATCTGATCGACTCTTTTTCGTCTGCGACCAGCGGATCGACGCACAGTAAGTCACCCTGGTGCGGAAAGAAGCGGTGGAAGGAGATCGTTCTGCTGATGCCAGCACCTTTGGTTAATAAGGGGAGAACCAGCACCTCCTCGATCGTCTCCCTCCTCCCTCCCTCCCTCCTTTTTTTTTTTTTTTTTTGCGATCGCCATCCCACGACAGCCTACCCGGAGGAGAGGAGTCAGGGAGGGGAAAGCGAGGACACACCCGCACAGACTGTACGCGGTGTACACGGCAAAGGATGCTGCAGACAACATGAGGTGAATCTCATCATCGACTGTCCCGAATTGGAAATCCATTTTCTGTTTCACCTGAAGACTGAAGACCTGGTTGTCTCAGCTGGTTCCTGAGTGGGAGCATCAACTCTCAGCTAGAAATGAAAAAGAAATCTGCAGGTATGAAATCCAGATAAAGCATCTTCCGCTGTCTCCTTCCATCACCATGAATGTTTGCTGATTTAATTAAGAAATGCATGATTAGACCAGAACTGCAGCTAAGTTGTTGGAGGTTTGATTAGGATTTTATTTTTGCGAGACTGTGCCTCCACTCAGAGAGTGGTGACAATGCAGATACAGATATATATTTTTTTCTCTTGAAGCCAGTTTCCTTTTATATCTAAATTATTTATAGATGTTTTTGAATATTTCAGTAACAGGCACCATTTCAAGACTAACACGCTCCATGAAAACTAAATCTAACTCAGTTTATATAAGCAGATTGAGCATTTTCCTTGTATTTTTTAGTTTTTACAGTAAACGTTAAAGGCATCCAGGATGTTTAGACTGCTTGGCAGGTCTGTGAGTTCAGTGTCTGCTGCATTGCCATGCTCATGTTTGGTTTTACTTCAAAAGGTATCCCCGAACAGTTCAGCAGATCTTGTCTGTTGCAGCAGATCAGTGTCCCACATTGTTTGATTCGCCTGCTCCTGCGTTACCTGCATTGAATTAATTTATATGCAAGACAGAGAGTATGTCTCAGTGACACCACGGTTTAACTTTTTGAATTTTCAAATCAAACATTTTTTTGCTGTTTATTTTTATTTATTAAAGATGTCTTTTTATAAAGCTAAAAATAAAAGCAATCAACGGTATTAGCAGAAAAAGCATAAAGTGCTGATTTACTTTTCAGGTTTTCCTGACCTTGATCTCTTTTCTCTATCTGTCCTCACTGCAGTCAGATCCTAGGTGACACCCTGTGGCCGTCAGGTCTTTACGGCGTTGAGCCTCCTCCCTCTCCTGGCTCCCGCCTGCAGTTCCTCAGGCTGCAGGACCCAGACTTGCTGAAAAGTGCAGGCCTCCTCCCCCTGCAGAATGACTGTTGCCACAGGCGACCCCTCTGACGAGGCGGCCGCACACCCGGGGCACCCGCAGGACTACGACCCAGAGGCCGACCATGAATGCTGTGAGAGGGTGGTCATTAACATCTCAGGGCTGCGCTTTGAGACACAACTCAAAACCCTCTCCCAGTTTCCAGAAACTCTGCTGGGGGACCCCAAAAAGAGGATGCGCTACTTTGACCCACTACGGAACGAGTACTTTTTCGACAGGAACAGACCCAGCTTCGATGCCATATTGTATTATTACCAATCAGGAGGCCGGTTGAGAAGGCCGGTCAACGTCACGCTTGATATTTTCTCAGAGGAGATTCGCTTTTATGAGCTGGGTGAAGAAGCCATTGAGATGTTCAGAGAAGATGAGGGTTTTATCAAAGAGGAAGAGCGTCCTCTTCCTGACAACGAGTTTCAGAGACAGGTGTGGCTTCTGTTTGAGTACCCGGAGAGCTCAGGTCCTGCTAGGATTATTGCCATAATCTCCGTCATGGTCATCCTCATATCTATTGTCAGTTTCTGCTTGGAGACACTTCCCATTTTTCGCAATGATGAGGATGAAATGCACAAGTCTCACGCGGAAGTATTCTCACCTGAGACCAACACCACAATAATCAGCTACACGTCCACCTACTTCACTGACCCCTTCTTCGTCCTGGAGACTCTTTGTATAATTTGGTTCTCCTTTGAGTTTTTAGTGCGCTTCTTTGCCTGTCCAAGCAAAGCAGGTTTTTTTGGTAACATAATGAACATTATTGATATTGTCGCCATCATTCCTTACTTCATCACTCTCGGCACAGAGCTGGCAGACAGAGCAGAGGATGGTCAGGCGGGTCAGCAAGCCATGTCTTTAGCCATTCTCAGGGTCATTCGCTTAGTTCGAGTCTTCAGAATCTTCAAGCTGTCTCGTCATTCCAAGGGGCTTCAGATTTTAGGTCAGACCCTGAAAGCCAGCATGAGAGAGCTCGGCCTCCTCATTTTCTTCCTCTTCATAGGGGTCATCCTCTTCTCCAGCGCTGTGTACTTTGCTGAAGCGGACGAGCCTGAGTCGCAGTTCGAAAGCATCCCAGATGCGTTTTGGTGGGCCGTGGTGTCCATGACAACAGTCGGCTACGGTGACATGGTCCCAACTACGATCGGTGGCAAGATCGTTGGCTCCCTTTGTGCCATTGCAGGTGTGCTGACCATTGCCTTGCCAGTGCCTGTCATTGTGTCCAACTTTAACTACTTCTATCACCGTGAGACTGAAGGTGAAGAGCAGGCTCAGTATCTGCAGGTTAACGTGCCCAAAGCTGATTCAGCCGAGGAGCTAAAGAAGAGCCGGAGCGGCTCTACCATCAGCAAATCGGACTATATGGAGATCCAGGAGGCTGTGAACAACAGCAATGAGGACTTTCAGGAGGAGAACCTTAAGACCGCTAACTGCACACTGGCCAACACAAACTATGTAAACATCACCAAAATGCTCACAGATGTGTAGTCATCTGCTACCTTCCTCCCCATCAGAGTGGGAAATGTGCAACTCAACGGGACATATACACACCCTGGAAAAATCAAGGCAATAGAAAATAGAATGTTGATGCTGGTTAAAAATATTGCTGATACCATTTCATCCTCCTGCGCCCCACCCTGTCTCCAGTTTGCAAAGCTAACCCTTAAAACTGAAAATTTAAAGAAATTAACTTTGATATCTGAATCTGGATAAACTGTAGTCAACAGTAGTGTAAAAAAAAAAAGAGGAAGAATCGCAGTTAAAAAAAATGTAACACAAGTCTTGATTTGATTCCTGTCCCTTCATCCCTCATTTCCCGGGGCACACAGCTCTGACGCGTGCTTTCTGAAGAGCCCGTCGTGCACTACATATGCTGCTTCCTGGAGCCAATGACACAAAACTGTCTTATACTTTACCATTTAGAGATAAAAGGAGCATAAATCGAGCCCACTCCAGCGCTGATTTGGCCTGTGGGTGACTTGTGACGAGGTTGGTGGTTAAGTACACCAAGTTAAACTAAGGATGAATGACAGCCATCAGCTCTAAGCTTATGGTTTGACACCTTTATTTCCCTGTAGACATCAGTATCTGATGGACGACTGAGAATGGCCTTGAGTTTTCACTGCTTTGGTCTTATATGTACTGTATGTATTGCAATGCAAGCTTTCCCCCACCTTCATTCACCCAAGCTGGTCTTACTGCAGAGCTTTGAGACAACTTGAATGTTTCTTCTTGTTTTTGTATTTCACTGTTTCACATTTAGAATACTTATCCTAATAGATGGGTAGCTTAACTGTGACTAAACTGATAGCCAATAGGTACAGTAGGTGGTGTAAGTAGATAACTTAGATAACTGCATGACATTTTTAACTCAACGAGAAGTTCCACTTGTTTCTCAACTGCCACTTGCTTCACCCGGCCACTGTATATTTGTCTGCACACTGCCTTCTGTACAAATCCACACTTTTAAGAGGATGCCTGCAGGTAGCTGATACAACAACGTAAAGATGTAAGTTTGGAACATTCATAAGGAATAATTATAAGGTCAGAATCTACACTTAATACGACGTGTATCAGTATTAACATTCCATGTAGAAGTCATTGCCGTTGAACTTTTGCCAGGTCGCTGTGATTTGGGACGTAAACTCACACTCTGCTGCTGGACCTGGACTCCAGCTGCAGAGATGATAGACTCGCAGCTGTGTCAGTTTCACAAGTTTCACGTCCTAATGTTTAAAATAGCAAGCTAGTATAGAAAAGAAAAACACAGCTTCCTGATTTTGACCTGCCTTTTATCAAGGTTTACGCTATTCTTCTTGCATGACCTTAAAAACAGTTCTAGCATGCATTCAAGCTCAAAGGGGAAAACGCAAAAGACAGATAAAATATTGCAATAGATATATTTATTTCTAATATATGAACCAATTTATCTGTACAAACAGAAAACATATACAGTTGACATAAAACATTTTATTGGAGAACTTATAAAAGCTGTGTGTGAGAACAAGCCCGAGCTTTTCCACGGCGCATTGCTCTTTTCATTTTTAATAATGACAAGAATTGTTCTGTTTTCCTGTTTCAGAGCCTATTCAGAGTGCCAAAGACACACTCTCACTCACCATTTGTTTTATTGTTTGGTGAGTTTTTAGAAGACATGCTCTGTGTCGAAACCTAGAAGTTTTGCTTCCCTTAACTCTAAACTGCCCTGAGTGAAAAAGCTCATTAAAGTCAGATTGTTGTTTAAAGCATCCCTAACCTGAATCTTTTATGCAAAAGCTTTTATCGACATTCGATTGGTCAGAACATAAATGGAGTCTAACTGTCCTCTGAGAAGCCTCTGTTGCCAGAAGCTCGATGTGTCTTTAAAAGTTGGCATCAGAAGTGAATTAGGTTCTGACTCTAGGATGATATCCAGCTAAGACTTTCCACAGTTTGCTCAACACTGCCAATGTAACAGTCAAAGGCAGTAACATCAATATGGGAACTGATAATTAGCAGCACTGTAGCAGATATTGTCCGACCTAATAATCATTTGATCTCTTCAGTGTTTCTTGCCTTTCTGCATTTTCTCACAGACTTTCTACGTGATTCTTAAGGTGGTGGATTAGGAGGAGGTGTGTAGCAAGAACAGTCTCAATGAATCCTGTAATTGCACAGTCTGTTGTTAGGGTTTCATTTCGGTTCACCACAGTCTCAACCTGCAGTAGCAAAACGTTTCAATGCCATCGCTGCCAGTTTGTGCTCAGGATGCATCATCCAACTGCCTGACATGAGGCTCCTTATGTCGTCTCTGTCCAAATCTGTACGTTTTTACTGATTTTTTAAAACATTATAAAAGTAAATTGAAGGTGAATTGGGATACTAAATGACTGATTCAAGTAGATGAAGTACTTTTTCAGCAATATCCCCATTCTTTTATTTGGGTAAAGTCTGTGTGGAAAAATATGCATGTCACCTTAAAATGGATTTCATTTGAATTCAGTCGATATCCTATTGATCATCTGCTGGGTGCTGATTTGAGTGTGATGATGCACAAGGAGATGTGTTCATGTGTGATAGGAAAAGGACACCCATTGAATGTCAGTGTCACATGGTTGAACAGCTGCATTTATGCAACAGCCATTAGCATATCTGTAAATGTGAGGAAAAAAAAAAAAAAGCTCAGAGTTTGACCAAAAAATATCTGTCTATGCATGCAAAGGCACCGCATCTTTTTGTCTTCATTCCTTCTCTGCAGACAGAAATGATGATAAATGTTATCGCCTTTAACATTTATCTGTCATGTTCAACATGGGACATGTACCTCAGCCAAATTCAATGTAGCAACTCATAAACTGGAGATCACATCATTGTAGTTTTACCATCTTCAATTATTTCAGCTTAAAGCACAGAACAGAGTAAATTCATCTTTAATTTGATTTCAAATGAAGAATGGCTTTATAAGGGCGCACCACGGCCTCTAAGAATATCATCTCTCACCCGTGGAGGGACCCACCAGCAAATCCGATGAATACAGTTCCCTGCAGTGACTATACTGAGAACTCTATGCAGATTGATTATAAGCTGGTAGATTTTAGGGGAAAATAAGGTTTAAGTGCAGATTTTTATTAATGTTTTATCAAGCATCTCTTTCACGCTGACTCAAGGAGCTGGCAGAGCAGCTGAAAGAAACCTTAAAGGAAAAATGAAACTGCAACATTTTGCTGCTCTGATTTGAACACTAATACATCAGCTGAAGGTGAGAATTCGCTTTCTGGGCTTCGGGTTTGTTTGAACTGCTATGTCAGCTCTTTGCAGCAAGCCCCTAATATAGAACTCATACATATGAGAGGCAAGATGCTCAAACTGTGTGAGTGTGTGTTTGAGAACCAGTGTTCCGTTTGACCCCTGAGCCTGATAGTGTTGCATCCACTGAAACAATATGTACAGCTGTTCACCTCACCCCTGTCCTCCCGCATCATCGAGGCCTAAAAATACACAACGATGCTGGTGCAGTGGATACTGGATTTTCTTTCTGTGAAATGAAATGTGAAAGAATAATGTAAATAATTACCTGATGGATGATGGAACTAATGAAAAAAACAAACATGAACTGCATACTGTATGTGAAGTTTGGATTAAAAACAAGGAGTATTATCTGCACTTTACAAAAAGAAGGACAATCTATGGACAGGAAGACCATATGGAAATAAAAAAAACATCTATAACCCTTCCAAATGATCATAATCATGACAAAGTAATAATAATGAAGCCAATAATTATTCAAATGAAACTGTGTTGTGTATTTATTTTGTGTCTTGTCTGCAAGCCTTTTATTTTTTTGCAGTGTTAACCAAGCGAATGTGTTTTTCAGATGTTTCACACACCTTCTTTTTTTTCCTCCACATCACAATGTTTGCAAGGTCTGCAAATGATTTGAGAATCTAATTTTAGACCCTAGAGCATCTGTGCTGATATAAAATGCCACGAATCTATCAAAGGCCTGTTTGTTGTTATTCTTAGGACAGCCAGCGTCTTTGTAGCCACAGGCAATGTAGAGGACATTTTCAAACGCCTCCTGGTATCTTCAGCTTCTGCCTCCCTTTAAGTGCACAGTATATGCTCTCTGCAGTTTAAAAGAGAGAGCAGGGTGTTCTATTAATAGCCTTTTTATTGGAGAAAGAGATGGAAGGAAGAGGAGGAGGAGGAATCTAAGCTGAGATGGAAACAGGAAGAAAAGGAGAAGAAAATGTTTGGTCAGATTCTTGAAGATGTTCTTCATTTTAAACTCTCTTTGGTGCAATGTGTAATAAGCTGTAATGGGGGAATTAATTGTTTGTTGAATAATAAGGATTTGGTGTTTTTCTGTTTGAGATATCCTTAAAATCTCCTTTCAGATTTGAGTTAAGATCAGAAATCGTTACTGCTTCATTCTTCTTTCCTGGGTTTTTGCAGTGTCTTGCTTGCCTGGGACCCTTCTTATACCTCTTCTACATCTGAAAAGCAAATTCTGAATTACCTGCCCTCTTTATCTTCTGCCACCTTTGGTCAACTTGTGGTTAACAGTGCGAGCAGATGCACTTGGGGCCCTTGATGCCGTAAAGCTGGGTCTCCGCTCTAGTCATTAGTCTTGCTTTGATCTAGCAATGCACTGCAGCTCGCTTTGCAGAAACCAGGGCAAACATGGAGAGACAGATGGGATCGGGCCGCCCAACTGAGGAGGCTGTCCTGCTGCAGGTGTCCAACAGTATGCACAGCTCTGTGGTTGCTATTGTTAAGGTGGTGTGAGTGCCGATGTGTTGTTTATCAGGGATGGTAGCATGCCCACGGGAGCATGGCTGAGTACTCACACAGGCCTGCACTGTATTTACCAGCTTGTAATTAGTCAAGAAGCACTGTGGGACTTGGAGCTGATCCAACAGGGCTGCCCTGACACCCTGCCGCTGGGAGGAGGTCAGCTTCACACTCGGATACCTGCCCTGGTATCAGTCACTGCTATGGAAGCTTGAGCTGAGATCCGTAGCACAGTATAGCAGTCAGTAAGTGTTGTGGTTTAATTTAGAGTAAAAAATTAAATGATTCAGGAAGATTTCTAGCTTGATTTTAATGATGAGTGAATATTTAAAAGGATGTTTTGCTGCCCTCTAGAGGTGACACTGCAGGATGTACACTGTATCTACTTCAGTGTCTCAGCAGTCAGTGAAAGTCTGCACTTTACAGTAAGATTTTTAGAAGACATAATAAAGTATCAAACCAATAAGATTAGCAAAGAAATGTCTCATATAGTGATGTAACCCTAACAATATCAGATCAATCATTTTTATGCAGCAACTACTGTTGCAAACATACCACCAACTTCTAGGCCAATGTGACAAAAAGCCAAATCTAACTTTAAATAAGAAATGCATTTCATTAAAAAAAACTTGCATTTCACCAAAAAGCAGTCATAATTATTGTCTAAAAGGTGCTTTTGATTCCACTGCATGAATATTATAAGGTTTTTGTCAGCAATTCAGTGTTTTGAGGCGAGAACATGCATGTCCACTTGTGATCCTCTCAGCCATATGGATAATTAGTGCGTCCATACATCAGCTCACAGCCCTTTCTCTGTCCCTGTGGGGGCGACAAATGAGCCCAGTTAAGGTCCCTGAACAGAATGATAAATCTGTTTAAGCACAAAGGGGTTTAAAACCATGAAAAGTGGACAAAACTTTTTAAATAACAGGAAAAGGGTGTGAATAAACAAAGAATGGTTGCAGCTAAAATGGTGAGAACCAAACTGAAGGCTCCATAAACTACAAGGTGACCAATCAACTGGTTGAGCTGAAAAATGGGATATTTAAAAAAATGGAATGGAAGGACAGTAGCATGATGTGAAGTTCACAGGATGCAGAATGGTTTCAGATGTTTTTGACATTTACATTTATTCTTCGTGCAAACATTTTGCATTAACTGACTTTTAAAAACACTTACTTGTTTTTTTTATTTATTTTATTTTCATATTTGATGTATTTTCTTAGACTTGCTTTTAGTTCATGATCTCATCTTATATATTTATTCCCTATGGGAAAAGAAACAAACTGGCATATTTTATACGAGTGTCCCTCATAATTTTAAAGTTTGTCATATTAGACAAGGTTTTTTTTACCTTCTTCAGAAAAGTCAACAGTTAAGATATACGTGACAAATCATCTAATGTAAAAAAAGATAGAGGAATTGGCATATTTCAGATCAAACAGATTTCATTATTATCCTATGTGTGTGTGTGTGTGTGTGTGTGTGTGTGTGTGTGTGTGTGTGTGTGTGTGTGTGTGTGTGTGTGTGTGTGTGTTTGTGTGTGTGTGTAGCCAGTTGTAATTTTTCTTATTTAAAAGAAAATGAGAAAAATCTTACATGAGTCCTAAAGGAGAAAGCAGCTCATACAACCCAGTGAATTTGGAACTTTCACAAACAGATGTTTATTATTTATGAAAATGAGAAAGAAAAATAAGCTAAATTTTAACAGATAAACACCTAATGGTCACGAGCACTTGATTACATTTGAAATGTTTATCATAAGCCTCCTTCTTGCTACACACACTTTACACGGAGACCATTTTCTGCTGGCCTACCAGTAAAAGAATGTCAGAGGCTTTAAATATCTCGTGTGAGTTAATATTTCATCAACATTTCAGTCCCAAGGTTTTCCAGCTTTGTGATTGTACAAAGATCAAGAGCCCTGCATGTGTTTTGTGTTTCCCTCTTTACAGCTCATGCAAGCACATTATTTTATCATAAAAATACCTTTTAGTGATTAGGTATTGTCAAAAACATAATCAGAGCTGCATATTCACTTACTGGAGCTGTTAGAGCTCTTATCACAACAGATAACAGAAGATTATTTTATCACATAATCAGAACAAAAAGCAATCTTTTGGAGAAAATTGAATCCGGATGAACTGAGAAGATTCAGTTGTGCTTAATAAGGAGTCCAATTAAGGTAACAAAGAGAAAATGAGCCAAACAGCAGAAGGAAAGCAGTGTGTGGTTTGGGTTTATTCATTATGCATGCGACGATCACTTGATGAGGAGACAGCCTCGTGCCTCGGACAGAGAGGCGTCATCACTGACGTCGCTTGTGCTCTGATGTCTAAATCAGAGTGGAGATACAAGTTTACCAGAGTGTCTGTGTGTGTAGTGTGAGCTTAAGAAGTCAACATGCCATGTTTTAACCTTCAAACACATCCTTTCTTGCATTTTGGTGATTTTATTTGATGAAAGCGTTGCATTAAAAGTCCTTTTATACTAAAAAGAAAACAGACATCATATGAATAGCACATTAAAAAACTATGGTTTTAATAATTATGCACAGCTGGAACAAACCAAATGCTAAAGACCAGTTCCTAAAGCGTTTAAGCAAAAATTAAACTCATCCATTCTCACATTGTTAGCAAACAAAACATGTCTAAAACAATCTATTGAATTCAAAAGGACAAACTAAAGTTAGATTCATGCAAAAGCTGAGGAAGTTACAGCATTTGTGACTCCAAAGAATCAATTATTAACCTAATTGTTACTGCTTTCTTTCAGACAGTGTTGCCCTTTTGACCTGGTATTTTCTATTCTGTCTGTCTTTTTATGAATCATCGTGTAAGAAACTGGATCTGGTTACCTGCTGACACAAGACGGGTCCTGGGTGGAGCTTTTATGTCAGGTGCTAGAAATGAGATGGTTTAGCAGCTTCCCTTCATTAACTATTCATGTTTGATCAAAGAGATCGACTTAAACACACAAAGGTAAACAAAGACCCAAAACAATGAAATGATTTATGTTTTTATTAACTCTTTAACTGTAACCGTGTCCCACACGGGAGTAAAATTACTTTAGACTGAAGTGAGTGTGTTGTTCTGTTGGAGCACAGATAAACAGCTGCAACAAATGCAGCAAAACCACTGCAACAAAGGCCAACAATGCTCCTCCATATAAGCTGATACCTATGGGGCTTAGAGTTGAATACCTGTCTGTCTGTTCACAGCAGCATGGCTGCAGCAGCCGGGGCTTTTCAGCACCTCTGAGACACACACTGAGGTATCCAGTTCCTGCACATAAACGCCTAGAGGCAGAACAAAGCAACCAGAAACCACGTGAGGATTTAGCCCTTGGGTTTGGTGCAGAAATATTTTATAAGCCAACAAGAAATGCTGTTCCAAGAGAGTGTATTAGCAGCAAAAACAATAGCATGATGGATGTTGTGTGAGTTTTAGAGGAAAACAATGGTCTCTGAAACCAGCAAGCTCTGTGGTATGTGGAAAAAACATCCTGAATACAGCTGACTGACTAATTCTCTTTGCTAACACCAAAGGAAAGGATGGAGATTTAATACTACAGCACTATTAAGCACATCTAATGTAACTTTTTGAAACTTGTCTTAAAAGTGCTGCAGGTTTGCATGCATAGTGCAATGGTTTATTGGCAAAAATGAATCTGCAATAATGTGAGCAGTTCATGGAATCTTAAAATCACGTTCCAAGCAGAATTCTGCAAATATGTTTAGAATTTTCACACAAACTGTTTTTATTAAAAAGTACAAGTTTCACATAAACAGCTGGATGCATCAAAAACTTCAAAATATTAGTAAAATCACTGTGATAAAACTGTACATTTTAGTATATCAGTATAAAATCTTAAAGGGATACTCCACCAGAAAGTGATTTTTTTTTGTCAATTGCCATATTTCCCATAGCTAGATAAGTGGGCAAAAACAATTTGTAACCAGCCCAGCCGTTTTCCTGATCCGGCAGTACTCATTTAGCATTAGCTTAGCATAAAACACTGTAAGTGAATGGTAACTACTAGCATGCTAGTTGTTACCAGCATAAAACACTGTAAGTGAATGGTAACTACTAGCATGCTAGTTGTCACTATTCACTTGCAGTGTATTATGCTAAGCTAATGCTAAATGAGTACTGCCGGTGTAGGTACCCGTTCTGCACGGGCTGCCAGATCGGCTCGGAGTCCTTCTCCTACCGACAACGTCACACTACGGCAAAGCCACGCGGACAAAATACACTGTAAATCTCTGTCGATACTGTTCTTTCACACATGTTTTGGAAAGAGTTTAGCAGGTTTGTTTTTAAAAACATGATTCTTACCGCCTAAATGTTTTCTTTATATCTGTAGTTTGTTAATAAAAACACGATGTTGTCTTTGTTTTGAAACTACATCAAATCAACATCAGACTGTGCCAAATAAGCACAACAGTTCTCATATGTGAATGTTTTAAATGTATTTACATAATTTGCAGGCCTGGCCATTTGTATAAATGTAGGATTCTTATGTATATTTCGTTAGTTCTGATGTAAATAAATCTAAAGATTCATTCAAACGAAGTTGTAGTCCTTACTCGGACTACAGCCGTGAATTTATCCGGACCAATCAAAAGCTTCAGCGTCAACGTGCAAATGTAACTTTTACGAAAGTGGTAATGTCACTCCTGTTAGTCGCACGTTCGGCCAATCAGTTCGTGCCACGTAATCGGCAGGCGCAGGTCCCAAGCAGATCTGGCAGCCCGAGTAGATGTGGTACCTACATCGGATCAGGAAAACGGCTGGGCTGGTTACAAATTGTTTTTGCCCACTTATCTAACTATGGGAAATATGGCAATTGACAAAAAATCACTTTCTGGTGGAGTATCCCTTTAAGGTAAGGTAATCTCAATGTAAAAATCTCAAAAAGTGCAGTGAAAACAGTTACGTCAAATAAATGAAGATTGGTCTTGTTAATTCATATGTGGCTATGACCTTATCTCTTATGGTAATATCATTTGATCCAAAGTCTACATTGATATTATCTGCATGGGTCCTTGTAGGCTTTATGAAAATATTCACTTTTTTCTCTTGAATGACTGTAAATATTTGTCTTAATAATGTAAATTTAAGGCAACTTCTGATACTGATTAACGTTTAGGAAGCAAACTCTGATCCAATCATAATCACTAGATTCAAATTTTACATTCAGAACAAAAACATCTTATTTTTCCAGCTTTAGGTCCCAGACTTTAGTTTAATTTAGAACATCATTTTCACTGTGTCATGTTCTTGTTATTAAAAGGACCAAAATGAGGCAGAGAGACAATGTGAAGAGTAGAAGGGAGAAGACAAAAAACTAATAGCAATTGCACAAACACAAGAGAAAACACTAAAGGATAAAATAAGGAACCGCAGAGTTGAACAGGACAGGAGATCAGGTAAAGTGAAGTTAACTGAGGTTTAGCTATAGAGACAGATGATTACTGAAAAGCAGCTGGTTGATGAGCAGAATATAATGCAGGTGTGATCGACTAAGAGACTGAGGAACTTAAATGATTCTAAGCTTTTGCTGAGATTTGATTTTTTGTGAGGTTGTTCACATTATGATTTAAATGTGATCACCATCAGACTCCAGTGAACAACCTACAGCTCTAACACAACACACACTTAGAGATATAAATACAGTACAAATACTACAATCTCAGTGTGTGGGTATCAATTCTGAAGCTGTTGTTCAATCACAACCAACAAAACCTTAGTGTGAACGTAGCCTAGATCAAAACAGAACACAGGAAACCCGTCTTTTAATAGAAATTTTAAAAAATGCATGAATACAAATGAAATAAAACAACACAACACAAAGTCACATTAATTTGATTGGCTTATTTTTTTTGGCTTTTGGGTTTATTTTGAGGCCAAACCTTTACAGTTGCTTTATTAGATGCGAAGTAAGGTTGTTGATAACCACTGACAGTAAATTTTAACTAGATTTTGACTTTTTAACTTAGGTTTCGCAACCAAATTATTTAAAAAAAAAAGTTTCATTAGCATAAAGAACTTAAATTCTTTAAATATTTATAGACAAATGTCAGTTTGGAGCTAAAAGGCAGAATGATAGAAAAATAGACAAAACATCAGAGCCACACATGGCAGCAATAAAACAAAGCTTTGTCTATGATGGTTCAGCCCACACAAGTACATGAAAAACAAAACAGCATTCTTCATTTCTCTCTCTTTCTGTCTATCAGACGAGCTCCACTGACTTCTGTAAACACTTCATGGTCAATAAAAAGGTCAGAGAGGTGACCATGCAGAAAACAGCTGGCACTGTACCAGTAAATCCTACACACAAGTGTGAAATCTGATAGAGAGCCAAACATGAGCACCGGGCAGGTGGATGGACAGGTTCAGGACTCTACAGCGATGAGAAAAATGAGCCCTGCAGCACAAACACAGCTTGACTTTTTGACTTATTACTTGAGTGAAGGGCAGATGACTTTACTCAGGAGCTGCATCCAATGTCCTTGTTTGACTCTACTGTTGCTGCAAAGATGCAACAAATGAGCATCGTGCATGTAGCTGATGAAAAGCACTAGAAGCTCCACCGTTAGGATTTGGTTAGCCCAGACTGATCCGAATTACTGGAACCTCGTTTTTGAAAACATCTGCCCTACTGACGGCCCAGCCTCCTGCCAAAGCGCCTAGTTTTAGAGAGATTTACAAACTGCTCCTTAAGACTCTTGTGTTTGCCTGGTCAGTTGCTTAATCTGAGAGGATCTATGAGTGAGTTGAGGCGAGCTCCTGTCACAGCTAGAGGTAAATATTTTACATTTTAAGTCATGCTTTAATATTGTATCAATTTACTGACTGTACTTTGACAGGATGGCTTTATATCTTACTAAAATCTCTAAGTGCACATTTGTAATCATTAGAAACAACAGCAGGCCTTAAGGAAATAATAGATCCTTAGTGGAACTCTGGAGGTTTTGGATCATTTTAACATCTGCAGCCATGGAGCCCTCTAGTCTAACGGCGAGTGATGTTGA
This sequence comes from Callopanchax toddi, assembly GCA_006937965.1. NCBI lineage: Eukaryota > Metazoa > Chordata > Actinopteri > Cyprinodontiformes > Nothobranchiidae > Callopanchax > Callopanchax toddi. Next base: position 3,622,523 of record SSNR01000005.1, read on the forward strand.
AGCTTTTTTTGACAGTTTGAGGGAGGAAATATCTACGAAATGTTAGTTTTGTTAGTTGAAACTACTGTTTTTATGCTGGAACCACAGAGAAAAAGACAAACAGACATTAAAGAAGGTGAAATCTAATCAGTCGGGTTAAACCAGTGAATTCCACAGCGTGCTGATTGTGGATGCTCGTTGTGAATCTCACCTCATGTCAGCCATAATTAACACTTGTCTTTTGATTAGTGGGCAGATGGAAACAATCCAGGTATTTCAATTAATTCTGTACCATTTAGTCCACAGTATTCATCCGTGAGGGTGATCCTCGGGGCTGATCTCTGTTACATAATCTCCTTAATAGAGCCATGCTCCTCAGCGTGAGCACAGGCAGCTCCATCAATGACAAAAGTAACGCTCAGCTTAAAGAAAAACAAGGGAAAAGTGCATGTCAGAAAGCAGGTTGTTAGTAGGCTTTAAAAAGTGTGTCTTCACTGAGGGATGTGTTTTAAACTTTACTGTTTTATTTTAAACTATGTGTGCCAGTTAAGGTGGAATCCTTAAACACTACGAAATAAGTCAAAGTAATTTGATCATTCAAGATAACAATATTTAAGGACTTATTTGTGTCTTAGTGCATATGTAGTTTGCCATGGTTACTTTTCAGTAAAACTTTTCAAAAATCACACGTTGATGTGATTTATATTGATCATATGTACATTTATTTATATATCAGCTTTACGATTTATTGTTTATTTATCATGTTGGACTTGCATCACTCTGTATTTTGATGCATGTTGAGTTGAAGCAAAGCATTTTAGCAAGAATTCATTAATAGTTTCCAAAACCAAACCACAGAAGGTCACTGTGTCTAAAACAGGCTCTGGGAGGAAATTCTTGATGACATGTGACATGTTTTTATTTTCAGGTTTTTAGATCTGTTAACCTTGTCCCTCAGTTGCTATATTTCATGGCTCCCAGCAGTTTGTAGTCCAGTGTTATGCTGTCTTTTGTGCACAGGAAAATAGATTTTTCTTCCAACACACCTCTCATCAGGTCTAGTAGTCTGCTTTTCTAATAGGCCTAATCCACAGCAGACAGGCTGACTTGAAAGAGTAGAAAAGGCACATTAGTGTTTAAGAAGGCTGCATTTTATTTAGAGGTTCTGCATCTTTACAGACACAGCTGTAGAAGTGGAATGCAGCCCTCGTTTGTAAATCTGTGCCTTCTCTATTCTTGCAAGTCACAATGTCTGCTGTGAATTAGAGCTGTTGTGCATCCTGATGCAGGTCATGTTTGTAAATGAGAACTGGTTCTCAAACATTTAATCTTTAATTCAAATAAAGCAAAACCTGCATGAGTTTTCTGCAACTTTTTAATAGAGATTTATTCACAGCTTTGCATTTTTGTTTTGTTCTGATACTTTGAGACGCATATAAGCTTACAAGGTGCGTTATATATGAAACTGAATGAAGTGAGCTGAGTTCTTAAAGTGTTTTCTGCAGCTTTTGGGCTGACTTGGTCAGAGAAAGCTGTTTTAATTGTTTATTTTATACAAATCTTAAAATCCTTCATGCACTTTTGCAGAGTCTGGTTCTAGTCTGAGAATCAGAATTTTTAAAAAAGTAAAAATGTGACAAGCAACATTCCCATTCCACTTTAGTCGCAATCAGGTCACTGGAGTAAGTTTCAGCACACTGTACAAAAGGATGTTAGGTAACAGACTGTTATTGAGTCCACAAGGGCATGGTTTTTTCATGACCTTACAGAGGAGAGTTCACCTTGTCACATGAATTTGAGGATTGCATTTCTCTGTCCTGTTTTATAAAGATGCTGAGGAGAAGAAAGGAAATGAGGGGGAGATAATATGCAGCAGATATCTTCACAAAGATATCCTTCTTTTTGTGAGTTTACCTGTAAGAGAACGTCTTCCTCCAACACTAATATCTAAATGAGAAAGCCTTGACCATTGTATCTTTAGGCACACCAGCCCCACTTAAATCCTGACATACTTCTGTTGTTTTTGAGGATTTATAAACTTGTCTTCTTTGCCTTTACAGCTCTATCTTTGGAGCAATATGGGTTTTTTTTTTTAGCTCTTATGTCCTTTTGTTCTTCTGCCCAATGTGCTGCGTAGTTTGCAGTGAAGTGAACCCCTGTTGCCAAATATAGGATTACTGCACTGGAATAACCAGTTGACTTTACAGCAGCTAAGATTACGAGGCTGGAATATCTAATCCGTGCTACCTTACAGGCACTTTGAAATCCTGTCACCCTTAATGGATGAGCATAAGGACTTTTCAGATAGACTTACCCAGATCATGTGCACAAGATGAGTACTTCACAGCTTTTGGTTCATCCGCCAATCAGGTTCTTAGGCTGACTGGCCAGTTTATCTGTTTTCTTACACTATTCTTTATTTAAATTGAGAATTGCAGCAGAATTAGGCCACACCGATAAGCCGTAATATTAAAACCACTGACAGGTAAAGTCTTTATTTCAATTTAGGCATTTATTTGGAATCCACTTTGACTCAAAAGTCACCAGAACCTGATTTAATCTAAAGGTTTCAGGAAGTAAACTCAATCCACACTCCACTCTGCAAATCCCAGGGCCCAAAAGATCCATTGCTAATGTGTTTGTGCTAGACACTTCGGAACATTCTGTGATATGTGATAGGTCCCCAAACAAGAGACAAGCTGAGAATTCCTCAACCTGACTACACCCACTCACAAACTGGCTAAAGCTGTGAAAATATATTTGTATAAATTCTATCTCAGCACAAAAATTAAGAGTTCTTGCTGTCTAACAGACAAAGGAGAAAAAAACTGATTGCACTCAATTCAGCCAAGAGCCCTAATGGAGGAATAGTGGAATGCTTCCTCTTCAGTGATGCACCTACAGAGAATTATTTTGGGAATTTTCAGAGCTTTGATATACAGTGCATTATATGTTTTCCTTCTCAATTGTTTGTCAAATTTTCAACTAACAGATCTCTGGGAGTGACTTTGTTGGTGCTAAAATGCTCTTAAGATCACGAGCTTAGCATCACACAAATGAACTGTTTCTAATTGCAAAATGGAAACATTAGACCTCAAAATATGAACATATATGAGTCCCAAAACCTTTTACCTGGCCTCAACTAATCTAAAAGAACCAGGACAACATGAAAATATATATTTTAAAAGCTATGTTTAAAATCATATGCAGAATTTTGACAGGAATGATTGTTTGTTTAATAAACCTGAACATATCAATATATAAATTATCAATTATAAAGCATGCCAATGCAGCTGCTGCCCAAAACTACCAAACATCAACTTTGTAATAATCTAAAGAGGAAACGTCCATGGTTTGATATATAATTTTTAAAAGAGCTATAAAGAGAACAAACATCAATAGAAATGTTAAAACTGCTACTGTTGGCTAATTAGGCAACCATAGCAACCAACAATGTTTAATTCCTGAGAGACATGAATGCATAAAGTAAGCCTCATGTGTGCACAACCTCCAAGCTGTACTAACAGTGATCCTGAACTGTGAGCAGCAGGAGGCTGTGCAATGTGCATTTTTATTTGCTTTCATTATCAAAATGAAGAGACACACAGTAGGTAAAATAAGTGGTTTGGTGTAGAAATGCCTGTACTAAAAAATGAAGTGAAAGAAAGAATCTTGTTTGCAAAAGATTTTAAATTTGCAGAAAGTTTAATTTAGTGTGACATCAACTGTCAGTGGGGGAAAAAAATCAGTGATAGTCTAAAAGCCAGAAATAGATCAAAATACTAATTTAGTCATGTAAGTCCAACTTTCTGTGACCCGTTTAAACTTTTTGATATCATGTGATGTAAGACTGCTTAGAATCAGAGCACACTGTTAATGATTGAATTGCATGTTGCATGATTTGTATTTTTTAAACCAAGAATCACAAACAGCTATGCATTGGCCCCCTTAATTTTCATAAAAAACTCCTAATCAATCCGAAAGAACGAGATCGTGGATACAAGCAGCCGAAATGAGTTTCCTGTGCAGGGTGGCCGGGCTTAGCCTTACGTAAGAAGCTAGGAAATCTGGGAGGGACTCGGAGTAGAGCTGCTGCTCCTCCATATTGAAAGGAAGCAGTTGAGGTGGTTCAGGAATTTAGTCAGGATGCCTCCTGGACGCCTCCCTCGGGAGGTGTTTTGGGTATGTCCTGCCGGCAGGAGGCCCCCAGGTCAACCCAGGACACGCTGGAGGAAATACATCTTCAGTTTGGCCTGGGAACGCCTGGGCGTCCCAGCTGAGGAGCTGGTGGACTTGGCTGGGGAGAGGATGGCCTGAGATGCCCGACTTGGGATGCTGCCCCCGCGACCCGGACCCGGATAAGCGGAGGAAGGCAAGGCGAGACTCCTAATCAACTTTCCAGATGAACAAAAACAACTTGTTTACCTCAAAATATTATTTTTATTGTGTAGCATTATAACAATTCCAAACTTTTTTTCACTTTATGATTGGTTATCATACATTTCTCCTGAGCAAATGTTACCACTCCTAACAGGCGAGTCAAAGTCATCTCCATGAAGGTGTGCTGGAGGTGTTTCTCCTCACGCAGCTCAGTATAGTTCACAAATAGCCCTGCTGATGGAGAAACTGCTTTGTCAACACAGACTGTTTATTGGTAAGGTGATAGTGTCATCAAAGGGAGGGGGAGACTTCAGGGAGGGAGGAGGGATGGATGATGGATGGAGGTCTGCATGGAAGGGTAGTGGGAGGGGCGGTAATCCCGCTGGTACCCTGTCAGTTCCCCTGAGGCGAGTGACAATGCAGTAGCTGCAGTCTACGTCATCCTGAAGTTCATATCTTATAAATGTACCTCCTTTTTCCACCTTTACTGACACAAATCACTTTGCAGGGGACTTGATTGATTGGTTTGACTGGTGTCGTCTATGATTGCGCCCTCACCGTCCATCTTTTTCTTTAGCAAACTGATTGATGAAGTGTTTAACTGGTGGGTCATGCCTCGACTGACCGCTTGCTCAATGGCATGTGCAAGATCAAGAAAAATGTGAAGGATGTGTGCATGAGAGCTCATAGCACATCTCTGTCTGTGCTTAGATATTTGCAACTTGAAATGTAAATTCCCTGGATTCTTCAGGTTCCTGTGATAGCACATAATGAGTTGATAGTGAGGTGATGTAAGAGGATGCATAGACTGTGAAGTCCTAAAAGAGTTTTCTGTGACCTTGAAGTCACACGCCTGCAGTGGTCCTGCTCGCGCCGCAATGTTACAAGGGACCAGCAGACAGTCAGCTCCCGGCTGCAGCAGGATGGTAATGAGATGAAGAGACGAAATCCGCCATTAGGCAAATAGTTCTCAATCAGGTAACACAATATTCAGTCCATCGTGCCAATTTGGCCATCACTCCCAAAAAATGGGAAGATTAACTTTAATTACACGTGAAGGTCCTTGAAAGAACTTGGACAATGATGTGGCACACCGTCAGTGGTAGTGAGGTGCTGCTTTAACCTTTAAGCTCATGTGTGCTTTATTGTTTTTATCCTCTAAAAAGCTTGCATAAGGACGTGGCTGCAGACCAAATATGAAAATAAAACAAAGATTTTTTTTGTGGAGATTTATTGTGACAGTTCAGCTATTTAATACAAAACAAATGCAGGATGAAATAACAGTTTGTGTCAATATAAATTACAAAGCAAGCAAAAAGAAGCTGGTGTCCTCAGGCAGACAGATGTTGCTCCGGGTATAGGGAGCTTTGAGAAGTAGTGTAACAGGAAAAGAATAGTTGAATCCCCATGGTGAGGCTGGATTGGAGGATCCTGCATGTGGATCCTTAGTCTGCAGGAAAAGGGGGAACGAGTGGGTCCCACACTCCCTTCCCCTCATCAAACAGCGATTGACTCCTGCACAGTAAATCTCCTATCACAAAGCTCACCATAGTGTCCACGCTGACGGAGGAAGGAGCAACGAGAACAAAGCCAGGTGACCCCCACATTTATACACTCAGTTACCTTTGTTGGTTTTTGTTTGTCTGTGCTTGTGTGTGTGTGAGAGCGAGAGAGAGAGAGAGAGAGAGAGAGAGAGAGAGAGAGAGAGCACTTGTGTACATTTGTGAGTGTGCCTTCAGCATCTCTTGTTTCGCACACGGTATTAAATTACTTAGTGGCAGCTTTAATACAGCTAGAGACACTCTTGATTGGGATTCTGGATAAGGGAGAGTGAAGGGAGTAAAGAGGAACTGAACGAAACCGCCTGGCAGGACAGAGAGTGCACAGAAACTTCTGCAGAGCCAGGGACACGGGTGAGTCCTCAAACAGCTGCATGCCTTTTGTTGTGTCATTCAGGTCTGATGAGCGTGCTGATGTTAGTGGAGAGTAAGGACTGTCAGCGTAGCGTCAGATAATGACAGCTTAGAAAGTTTTAGTAGCATAAACATACTTCGAGAAAAGTTTCTGAAATTAAAGAAAAATGAAAAGTGGTTTTAAAATCTTCAAATTTTCCTTTATTCTCCTTTTTGGACCCAGAAGCCTCTTTTTTTCCAGACATGGCACCATTTTTGCACATATTTTATGGATGAATTCCTTGCATAAGATTCAATTCTATATCCTTGACCGTTACATTATCTGCTGCACTGTGAATGGAAACAAAGGCACACGAATCTCTCTGCGTCTTGCAGGGCCCTCAGTGTCAAGTGCATCACAGCCTCAAGGCGTCTTCAGGATATAGTTACCTTTTCAAACCAGACAAAAGAAACAAAAACTTCTTCTTAAGTTAATGTGAAGCTAAAACTTATCTTGAATCTGAGCAGAATTGGGATGGATCCATCAAATCCTGTTAGACATGTGTATTTATGTAAACATTGAGCTGTTAAGACTAATAAATGCTTAAATGAGTTTCAGTCAAAAGTGAAGGATCAGTTTTTATTCCTGAAAAAAAAAGAAACAGTTTTGAAGCACGTGACCTGCAATAGTGCCGTCCATTCTGTGTGTGGGCAGTTTTCACAATCGATCTTGCAGAGTTTGTGTTTTGTTTAGGTCATTGGAGAGAAATTGAAGGGAAAAAAATAACTGCATGCAGAGTATCAGATTGCAGTTTTTTTGCTGATGCAAACAGGAGCTGACAGAAAATATCTTAACCAACAAAACTAGATTGCAAAGCTTAAGAAAACATAATACATTTCCTTCCCTATAACCCTTATTTTGCAGATTATCCAGAAGCCTGAATCCAAACTTAGCGTACAACAGCCTGAATGGTAACCCGGAGCAGGGAAGCCCCACCAGGATCTTCAGCGTGGCACTGGTTGAGGCGTCTCTACAGTCTCCTGAACCAGGCTGACTGTCATAGCTGCAGCTAGCAGCAAAGCACAGGATGGAGGTGCCACTTGTTAATTTTGAGAACATGGACGATGTGGGCATCAACCTGGGCGATCCAAGCGACTCCGGGTACCCGACTTCTCCGACTTCAGAGGCTCCCGATCAGAACCTGTTAACCCACCGGCTGGCCTCTCCTCACCAGTCGCCACGCAGAGGACGGCGTCAGCGTCAGTCGGGTCAGGATGGGTTGTCACCCTCCACTCCTCCAACTCTGACCTCGAAGGCAAACTCCAGCAGCGGCAGCCTGATTTCTAATCTGAAACTCCTGATCAACAGTGAGTCTCCCACAGACAGCGTCTTCAGTAAGATGCAGAAGGATTACTATGAAAATGAAGATCTATTTGAAAAGCATTGCATGGAAGAAAAAGACGAGAAAGTTGTTATTAATATTTCAGGAATGATGTATGAAACGCACCTGAGCACCCTGAGTAAGTTTCCAGAGACCCTGCTGGGCGACCCCATGAAGAGGATAAATTACTTTGACCCCATGAGAAATGAGTACTTTTTTGATAGAAATCGGCCATCTTTTGATGGGATTCTCTACTACTATCAGTCAGGCGGGAGACTCCGCAGACCGGCCAACGTTCCCCTGGATATTTTTGCTAATGAAATTGTTTTCTATGAGTTGGGTTATGAGGCATTGGAGCAGTTTCGTGAGGACGAAGGGTTTATCAAAGAACCTGAAGTCCTCTTGCCCACAAACGAACTGCAGAGACAGTTCTGGCTCCTGTTTGAATACCCAGAGAGCTCCAGTGCAGCCAGATCTGTAGCTCTGGTCTCCGTGTTTGTCATTGTCATTTCCATCTTCATCTTTTGCCTGGAAACTCTCCCGGAGTTCAGGGAAGACCACGACTTTCCTCCAGGTTTAACCCAAATGATCAATGGCTCTCAAGACAATTCTGGTCTTCGTCCCGCCCCTAAGACCGCCATGTCTTACATCACAGACCCGTTTTTCATCGTGGAGACTGTTTGCATCATTTGGTTCTGCTTTGAGGTTGGTGTTCGTTTTGTGGTGTGTCCCAGCAAAAGTGATTTCTTTAATAACATCATGAACATCATTGACATAGTGTCAATTATTCCCTACTTTGTTACGCTGGGAACTGAGCTGGCCACAACACCTGACGATGATTTGAACTCGGGCCAGAACACGTCCTTGGCAATCCTGAGAATCATCCGACTAGTGAGAGTTTTTAGGATTTTTAAGCTCTCCAGACACTCGAAGGGACTTCAGATTTTGGGTCAGACCTTAAAAGCCAGCATGAGGGAACTGGGGCTGCTGATCTTCTTCCTCTTCATAGGAGTCATCCTTTTCTCAAGTGCCATCTACTTTGCAGAAGTGGATGAGCCCCAGACACAGTTTGTTAGCATCCCCGACGGCTTCTGGTGGGCTGTGGTGTCGATGACCACCGTCGGTTACGGAGACATGTGCCCCATCACCATGGGAGGCAAAATGGTCGGCACTCTCTGTGCCATTGCTGGTGTCCTGACCATTGCCTTGCCCGTCCCAGTCATCGTCTCCAACTTTAACTACTTTTACCACCGCGAGACTGAGCAGGAGGAGAAACAGGTGTTGGACGCAGCAACAGAAGCTGCCCAAAAAATGTCTGCTGCTAACAAGTGTGGAAGCTCCCTTTCATTAAACAAGAGTAACGGCACCTGGCAAAATGAGAAAAACGGCATGCACTGTTAGAGTACAAGAACAAAATGAACGACATCATACATATCCGTCAGAAAGGGAAGCTCGGTTTATCTTTCTCATCATTTTTGTACTTAAGACTACAGATATTTACAGTATTAATAGGCACAGTATGGCGACACGGCCTTTAACACAAACTGTCTGTCTGCATGTAGATGTGTCAAAGTGCAATTAACATAAATCAGCAACGAATGCAATCCAGTGCAATGCATCCATTGCAATCCAATGCAATCAAGAAATGGTAAAATACTCATTTGGTCTGTTGAGGAATAGGTTTATCCCGCAGAAACAAAAGCAATCAAACAGTTTGATTGTAGCATTTTATCTGGAATCATAGTCAGAGCTCGCATTACATCACAGCTCCATGTTAGTCTACACTTCATCATATTCAGCAAATTCCAGAAAGGCCTTGGCGGGATTTTCAAGGGCATGCGAGTGTGCAGTGTAAGGTAAGAGGACATCGGTATACACACTGTCTTCTCAGCAAATCTATAGCTGCAAATGCTCAGCCAGCAGCACCTCCAGCGTAACAATATCTGTGATAAATAGCTGGCACAGAAGCATGTCTGCTATTAATCTTATAGAAAGGCTGCAAAGTATAACTCAAGCCTGATAATGGTGACTAATTTCTTCATGCAATGGCTGCATGCAGCAGTTTTAGTGATTAAGGGGATCACAGGGTATTTCTTTTTTAATCTATGGGTTTGATTTTTTATTATTTGACATTTAGCTCCAGTGAATAGAGATTAAGCTGTTAATGAATCATCTCAACATGTTATTCTAATATGAACTTTACCCTTTAAAATCATATCATTTTATTGCACTGAAAGGTTTTTTCCACATAGCCTTTGAGCACTTTGCATCCATTGTTAGCAGGGAAAACACGTTCATCAGGGTGTACAGAAATGTGAGATGATATATATTTATTATCCAACTGATAAAGAAAGACCAAAAAAGCAAACATTTTTTAAACGTTTTTCCATTTGCCTTTGTTATCTCATGTTTTTATTGCATGGCAAAGAGGCTGAAATAAAGTTTATCTCCTGTTATCTTAAAGTCAAGATTTGACATACTGTACATATTGAGGCTGAATGCAGTAGTATTTTGAATGTAAATTACATTATATTCTACATAATTGAGCGAGGCAATAAGTTAAGTTTGTGGAATGAAGACAAACAGATAAACACACATATAATTCATATAAGAAAAATATAAATTCTTACTATTTATGCATGCCATCATTCACTGAAAACATAATAAATGTGAGTATTTAGGGCTTGTATTGAAACATCAGTGAATGTATTTGCAACTCAGGCAATGCCTTTAGAATAATCCTATAATATGCAATTAGGTGACGTGTGGGTGTAAAAGAAGAATGTCTTTTGTTTCACAAAATGAAAAAGCAACTCCTGTAAAAAAGACAGAAAAGCAATAAGATGTTCATTTTGGTAATCAGCACTTTAAAATGTTACGAAGCACTGAATATCAGCGAGGACTGTTACTGTATGTGTCAACTTTGTACAGTACAGTGTCATAATTTGCTATGTTTTATTTATCTTGCAAAGAGTGCCTTCCATTAAACATGTATCCAAACTGCATGACGTTTCCCCTCACTTGATTTTGTTTCTGGGATGAAATGTTTAAGGATTTTAAACATATTTTTTCCTTTATGTTTAATTATAAACGTGATGAACGAAGGTGTGAGTGTCAGCGTGTGACTTCAGAGCTCAAGACTCATTAACGCCTCATGTTGGCTGTTATTAACACTTTCTCGTTGCTGATATGGAGATGCCAAAAAAAATAGAGTCTGCGGTGACACCTGGCATTTCACAAGAACTGGGGGGGGGGGGGGGGGGGGGGCATATTTATATCAGTTTGATATAAATATGCTTATATTTGATGTGGTTGTGTAAATAACAGGCTGGAGGAACAGATGTTTCTCTTTAAGTGAGCTACAACAAGCCGGTTAGCTAATGAAGAACTGGCTAAAAATAGTGAGAAAGTTCAGAAAGGATTATAAATTCATGAAGGTGGAAATGGTAGTTTTCGTTGCTGTTTGTGACATTTATTAAAAACCGAGAGAAACGTAACTACATTTCTTGTTCTATTGTCTTAACACTTCTCTATGGAGGGATTCCTGTGCTGTAGGTTTGACAGCCCCTTTGACTGGGATCACTTCAGAAGCAAAAGCACCAAGTTAAATATGCAGACCAGATTAATCATTCATAAGATGATCTACGTTTGCCTCCAAGGCTGGGTGCTGGATGATTTTCTTGCTGTTTTCTCAGTATTATTAAGAACTTTTTCACAGCCACTTAATTTAGATCATTGTTTATGTTGTTTTTGGACTTGTCACAAATTTCTGCCACAGAAAGATAAAGCTATTCCAGCTCTGTTTCTTTTTTTGCTTTTAGCATGTGGTCACTAGTTGATCTTTAAGTAGGCCTGTCTGACTGATCGTACAGGTGATATCCCAGATGATCAGCTCTCTTTGCATTTTAGCATGTAAAAGACAGACGGCTCAGACAAGGTCGAAGCTGAGGTGAGGCTGTCATTTATAATTCATGGGGTGTTCCATGAAGAGATCACATCCAGCCCTGCCTTTGATAAAAATTCACCTCATGAAATCCATTTAAAGACCAAAACATGGTCCAGTCAGTGTGACACGGCAATACTAAATGGGGAAAATAATTATCGCTGTAGCGCGGCTGTTCTTTCTTTTATTCTTTGAGCTGGTGACAAGCTGCGTCCCGACACTCTAAGGGAAACAATAGGCCAGGCTCATATCAGTAGACTGGGTTATTGTATTGTCAGCAGACATGTTAATTCAATTTCAGAGCTGCACAGACAGCAGTCTGCGTGCTGTAGTTTGCACCCTCCTGAGGGAAAAAGTCACCTGGAACTCAGCAGATTGTGTTTTGATTAAATCCTTTAAAAGTCTCCTCTTTCTTCTCACTGCAGGTCTTTGATGCAGGACAGAGTGCACGGTAGAGTGATGCAGTGCTGCTTTGGAGCACTTACAGACGGACTACAAACTTCAAATTACCATAAATTTCACATTTCCTGGTTATTATAGAGACATATCATGCAATTCCAGCAAGAAAGACTTCATTAGCCAGCTCTGCAGCTAATCTCCATTGTATTGTTATTGAAAATAACAACAAAATTATATGCAGTTTGAAATGTATTGTGTAAAATGGAGCTGTGCTTTATCATCTACAATAAAAAGAAGTGCCATAGTAAGGCATGAACATGGCAAATTTACATTTTCTAATGTGCACAATAATTTATTGCGTATCGTAGAAGGATGTAGCAACAGAGTCACACTTACAGAGGTCTGGCAGCACACTTATTTCATTAGCTTTGTTATTTTACAATTTATCTTCGTTTTGAAAATTTTTCTTTTTCATTTTTCTGGTTGAAGGTGTTTGTTGCTTTTTGGGGTGATTTTTGCTATTCTGGTTTTGCTGTTGTGCTGCTTAGAGGATATTTTCTGCCACTTCTCTTCTTCTCGGCCACTTGTTATGATGTGTAACCATAGCAACAACAGACTTGTCTGCAAGAGGGAGAAGCTCACTGACATCTCAAAAGCTCAAACAAAACCCAACTGCAACCCAAAATCACAGCCGTGTTAGAGAGGAGGAGACATGGATGGAGGGCAGGAGCAAAGTGGAGAGAAAGGAAGAGGAAGCATCGCTTCCATTGACTGAGCCAGAATATTGGGAATGTAGTCAATCAATCAATCAATCAATCAATCAATCAATCAATCAATCAATCAATCAATCAATCAATCAATCAATCAAATTTTATTTATAAAGCACTATTCATGCCTGGGGCAGCTCAAAGTGCTATACAGATTTAAAACAAAAATAAAACAATTCCATAAAAATAAAAACTGTGCTTCCCCCCCCCCACACACACACACATACATACACCCACACACCCACACACACACACACACACACACACACACACACACACAAACTTTAAGATACCAACATAACAATAACATTGACTAAATAACACTGGACTGAGCACAGAGGAACCAGGTCAGGAGATGAGACTAAAAAGATGGGTCTTGAGCCTGTTCTTAAAAACATCAACACTCTCCGCGGCCCTCAGGAGCTCCGGCAGACCATTCCACAGACGGGGGCCATAGTACTGGAAAGAGGTCGCTCCATAGGTCTGTGTTCGAACTCTGGGGATTGTTAACAGACCGGTGCCGGAGGACCTGAGGGTCCGCGAAGGTTCATAAGTTAAAAGCAGTTCTTTAAGATAAGAAGGCCCAAGACCATTAAGACATTTAAAAACCAGTAAAAGAATCTTAGTAGTAGCCTATTATGTGTTTCACTGAGACATGTCTGCATGATCAGATCCCTGACTCCAACTTCTTTGAATTGCCTGGTACACCAGAGTGCAGATATTGAACTTATTATTATAATATTGTCTTAATTGAACAACAGAATATTTTTAGGGGCTTCTTCAGACTCAGACCTGTCATACAGTCCATTTGTCAGTTTCTGATTAACTTGAAAATCATGATTCTGAAAGTAAAACCTTCCACATGGAAGATCTGCTGATGCAAATGTCTCTGAAAAAATGTTAGATTTTTCTTTTCTTCTTTTTTTTTTTTTTTTTTTGCTATGATTTGTGAGTTTCAGCTTGGTCGATTGCAGATTAAACCAGTTAGGTGGAATTTTGGCCAAATCTGATTGTATTGAGTATTTTATTGTATCTCTACTATACAGTATATCCTTACATAATTCTGTTTTTCTGTCACTGCATGCTGGAAATAGAAAACCTATTGGTCTAATCATACAAAAAGAGAAATTCGATATTAAGTTTCATTTTAAAGCATATAATACTTTTGTTTGCATTTTTCAGTGAATTTGTTGATTCATTAAAGCTAGCTTGTTTGTTTGGGTTTATTTGTGTGCACATCAGGTATATTCACAGAGCCAGCAGAAGGTCCAATTTGCTGCTGCAGTGAATTCACCAAATGTTTGTGTTCAGGGCCACCTTAAACTGCTGATAGGCCCCAGGGCTAAGAAGTTTTGTAGAATTCCCCATCCCCTAAAAGAAAAATACATACATGCAAACACAAACCACTCCATTCAGCACCATGGATAGCAACATGGCCAATATGGCAGCCAGTGATTAGTTTTTCCTGACATTTTCCCAGTTACCTCCATTATAGAGGTACACACCCCAAAATCATCAGTCTGATTGGTGAACTCAGTGGACCTTAGAGCTCACGTGAGTCATTGCCTCAATCAGCAGCCAAAAATTTGCAAATAAGGTGATTGACAGAAAACCTGACAAATTATGAAAAAATGTTTTTGTTGTTTTGGTTTTACCCAAAATAACAGGCCCCTGAACATCGTAGGCCCCTGGGTGTCAGCCTAAGCCCATATGTGACATTTGGTTTGTTTGTGTTCGTCCACAAAAAACAATTGTTTGAAAGTGAGCCAAAAGTTGTATCTGTTTACTTCTGGGTGCACAATGTAGTCAAGCTAAGGAAAAAGAAAATAAAGGAGTGGAATTTATTGATTTGACTTGTTCGAGATCTGCATGAAAACTGATTGTCTGGTTTTTCTTTAACGTCACAAGGTCGACATGCATTGCGTCATCCATATGTACAATCTCTGAGTGTCCTCTTTACCTGTTAATGTTCACATTTATAGGCTTTGTAAAACATAGAACTTCCCAGGAATTATAAAACCATATGTTACACTTTAACAGATTGTCTTTGGATTTTCTTTAGGTGATATAGTAACACTTTCTAGAGACCCTGACTGATAGTCTGTAGTAGAAGAGGCTCCTCCAAAAACACGTCTTAATTATTTAGATGACTTTTTGATTACCTTAAATAATTCAGTGATTCAGGGAGTTTTTGATTACCAGCTTTCAATATATCAGACATTATAATAAATAATATAGTACATCAAGGTTTGTCACATTCATACATCATTCATATTTTTGTTGGTGAACATAAATGAATCATTTCTATTTTACAGTGCCTGTTTAGATGTGATTTGTGAGCTTATTCCTGCTCCTCCCAGTGCCTGCATATCACGTTATGACTTTAGAGTGGTGTCTCTGAACAGAGGGAGGACACATGATTCACAAAGATAAAGATTTACGACAGGAAAATGCTCTGCGACTGCTCTGCTGCAGTGCGTCGGCCCCGGAGGTCAATGACCAAACCTTGTGGGACGAAATGTGAGCATCACATTTGTCCAGCTTAACACCCATGAAAAATGAAGAAGGTGACCTAAAGTATCACCTCGAACCAGACAGTAGATGGAGCATTGCCTTAAAATGAGCCCAGAGTGCTTTCCATGACTCCAGCAGGCTGGAAAATCTGAAAGTCTAATTAGACAACTGTATAAGTGAGCAAAGAGATCTAGTCTGGGTGAGACTTTTATCTTTATTAGTGCAAGAAAAAGAGACTCTTCTGTAGATTAAAGCAAAGGTGGAGCTCTTAAAGACATATTTATGTAAACAAACATTTTTCTGACTTACTTAAACTTCACAATTGTAAAAATATATTAAAATTGTGGTCAAATCAATAAAGATGTTTGAAGTGCTTTTAAATCCTGTAGAAGATGTTTATTTTAAATAGTGCAGCAAATGGGCCTCCATTCAAAATGTGAAAACATATTCAGTCAAAAATAGCAATAATACTAAAAGTAGAATGAGTTAAAGTCATTGTTACATCCTGTACAAGTCCCTTGTAAAAATGTACAATATTTACGACTAAAGTGAGTTTAATGGCAACATAATCCAAAAAAAGGTTTTAAATAAAGGCAACTGGACTTATTTGGTTCTTTGAAGACATTTCAAGCCTGAAGCGTTGAAGATGTTGAGAACCAAATAAGTCCAGTTGCCTTTATTTAAAACCCTTTTGTGGATTATCATGACCTGGATGACTGAGAACCTTCACCAGCAAATGGCAACATAAAGTAGCATTTAAATTAATTATTCAGATTTCCACATGTTTTGAGAAAATCTTCATCTAATGACTGCCTATATGGGCCAAAAGTGTTGGTTTCATCATCCTGGGTTTGTTAAGTGCGCCATCTAGTGGGTTTCCCTGGATACTACAAACAGTGAAAAACAACTTCTCAGTGAATGTTTACTCATGTTTTTGTGAACCATTTAAAAAATAAAAGATCTATTTGAATCCTATCTTAAACTAAAAGGACAATTAAACATACATTTATACACCTGTGACAGCATTATATGACAATATGTCAGGTTAGTAGGTCAAACTAATGATATTTTATAAGTCATTAGAATAAAATGTCTGAATTTAAACAAACAGTTCACTGAAAATAATGAACTGCCAAACTAACAGTTGTATCAAGTCCTATTCATTATGATGTTGTTTGTCCATAACTGAGCATACTTCCTGTCTATATGGTTTGCTGTTGTTTTGTTTTTTCTTAAAGTCAGGTAAATGCTTTGCTACAGGTTTAAACCTCCCGTTTCCCTACAGACAGAAGCTGTAACAGTCAGGTCGTGTGATGAATGATTAAACTACCAGCTGTTAATGATTAGTGTGTTTGTTACAGTACTTTTAGTTGCAGTTTCACCAGATAAGATAACACCATTTTCATAGGTCATTAAAACTGTTGGTCAACAAGGAAAGAACGAGCCCCCTTTATGGATGAATTTGAATTGTTTTTCTCTGATCCACTCCTTCCAGGAAGTACCGGTATTTGTCTGTAATTCATACTGGATCAGTTTCAGGCAACATAAAGCGTGAGGGGGCGTGATTACAGGAACTGTGAGGTTATGTCATAAGGCATTGCTTCACCGGCATGCAGTGAAATATCTAATAAGAACTAATGGTGATGACGTTATCAGAATTATGTAAATTGGGAATAATCCAATGAACTAAAAAGGATTTTACAGAAAAACAAGACTAGTGTGATGGATAGGTCAAATGAAAATAATATTAGGTAAATTTTTATGATATTCTCCCAACTTTTGCCTTTCAGCAGCAGATGATAATGTTTTTGCCTGGCAGTGCATTTGATTGTTAGCAAAATATTTCATAAACCACTGGTCAAATTGTATTGAAACTTTCAAAAAGCAATCACTAGACGACATACATCTACAAATAATTAATTTTTGTAGTGAATTCAGTTCAAGATGACCAAAACAGCTAATCTTAGTCAACACAAAAAGGGCTTTAACTTTGTCAGTTTAACAGATAGCCAGACAATTTGGTTTAATAGCTAAAAATGAAAATAAGCCACATCACATAGTCTGTGCATCAAAAACTGCACACTATATTTGATTTGTTTGTCTTTCTGCAATAAACCACCACATTGATTTTAATGAGACTTTCAGAAATTAATAATTGTATGAACATCTACAACTAATTGACTTTTGGAGTCAACCCTATTCAAGATCACTGGCATAGCGCTAACAGATCACGTGATATTTTTGCACATTTAGATCATATTGGTTTCAAAATGACAAAAACTCATCTCAACTCATAAAACGTATCTCTAAAATATTTTAAAAGAACAATTAAAACCTAAAATGCATTAAATACTTGATCATGTAAGGAACTGAAGAGTTCTGAAGGCCGGGCTAGAAAAGGAACTAATTCTGACTTCCTGAAACGTAGACAGTTTTTACGCAGTCGAAACGAAACGACAGACAGTGCGCACTTTAATGAAAGGTAGAACAACAGACAGGTGGTATTCCCCGTCCTACATTTCTCCGCCCCGCATTCAGGTGACGCAGACAGGTGAGGAGGAAGCGCCGCGCGCCAAGACGCGTCCCTCGGAACTGGGGCAGCCGCACTTTGAAATCTGCCTTCAGATAAACGCCTTCACAGCCCGCCTTCTGACAGTCACTTGACAAACTGTATACGGAGACATAACTCTGTGGAGGGTTTACCGGCTGAAGGTGAGTATATGGAGAAGCTGCTCGAGGCTAAAGATCGCTGTGTTGTTTTCTTAAAATTCTTCCTTTTTTAGCTGTACTTGAACGCGTCTTCGTTTATACTGATTTAAAACCAGTTTTTTCATTGTTTTAACAGAAAATTGTTCAATTTTTGCACCTTCTCTAATGTAAATAGCAGATTTATTTCCGTGTTGTTGTTTAGTAGACTTAATATTAATTTTAACTTATTAATAAGTTAGCATAAGATCTGATTACACATTTTCTTTAAAGAATTGGCATAACGTTTCTTCTTTCTTTTTTTTAACCAAAACAGGTTGGTTCTATTTAAACAGTACTTGAAAACAATAAAATACTGTGTGTCCAATTAAAAACAGCATGGAATCTTTATGCAGCACATGTATTAAACAACTTTTACAAATAATTAAAAGCTCAACAATAATTTCTGTGAATTCAGAGGCAGTTTCTGAAATGTAATGACAGGTTTGATCCCAAGATGGTGATTACTTATACATGTTGTTATATTCTTCATTTCAGAACCTATCATGGAAACGCATACAGAAAAACAAAGGCCTGCAAACGGCCAGCTGATCCTTGTGCCTCATAAGGACACAATACGTCTCATGGAGGTGTACATCAAACGTAGCCTCAGTCTGAATGAAGGCGCGCTGGGTGTGAAGCAGGCACGGAGGAAGGAAAAGTGGGTGCCCATGGCCAAATTAGCAAGGAGGTCCTCCAGCGATCCCTCCCTTCACTTGGCTCAGACATCACCACGCAGGGAAAGTGATGTTTTCTTTAGGTATAATGAAGCATCAACAGATTTACCTGAGAAACCTCCTAAAGAGTCTGAGAAACCGACAAAAAAGTCAAAGAAGAGCAAGAAGCCCACATTTTGGAAAACTTTGCTTGGCATTTTCTCACAGAAGACTGACGAAGAAGAAGAAGAAGAAGAAAGCCCATCAGAGGTTTCTGTTGTCTCTGAGCCAGTAACTACCTGCCTGCCAACAGCGGCTTCTTTACAAAAGAAGCCAATAAGGAGAAGGTCCATCAAGAGGACATTATCAAAAAGGCTTTCTAAAAGAATAAGTAGACAAAGTAAAGATCTGAGAGATCTGAACCTTGCTGATATCACAGGAGTGCAAGGTAAATCTGAGAATAAATGACAATAATCTGACATGTTTAATTCAGCCAACATCAGTTGTTGTTGTTGTTTACTAACGACCAAACCTCTGTTTAACAGCCGTCGAGCCAACGTACGCTTACTATGAGAAAGTATCAGAAGAAATGGAGAAAATTGTGCACGAGGTCAAAGAAAAAGAAGAGACTCTTTCAGATGGTAAGATTCTCTTTAAATAGCAAGTTTATAAATAGCTCAGCAAAAACAATTCAGAAAGTGAAAGTTGTGGATTACTATACATTTACTATGAAAACAGACTCTTGTGTTATAAATATGAACATCCCTCATGCTGTAAGTGATCCCTACCTTTTATTTTTGTCTGGTTTCAGCTGAAGTTCTCAGCAGGATCATCGCTTTGACAAAAGAGCAGGGTGATGCCATAGATGACAAGGTTGGTATTTCCTTGTTTTGAAAGTGAAAGAGTATCAGCTGGAAATAAAATCTCTTTAGAATCAAATCATTTTACAACACCTATAAGGTAATACCTAAAATTTAGAAGTTTAAACCATATATTTATATTATTTTAAGGAAGCACAAGGTGACTGAATGCAAAAGCTCACAAATGTTCCATAAAAGTACTTTTAAACATAATAACCACTCTTTGTCATGATTTAGAGTTAACCCGTACATTAAACGCTCTGTAGCAGCAATTGCAAATGTAATGGGGCAGAAGAGGAAGAGGTTTATAGAGTAAAGCATTGAGTCATAAAAGCTGCTTTGAACAACACTGGTCACGTGTGCAGCGTGGTCTGTTGAAACAGTTTTACATAAAACTGATACCCATGAAACATATGCATAACAAGGCAGCAGTGACTAAAAATTAACCTATCACCTGATAAATCAGGATGAAATTCAAAACACTGAATGGTTTTTAAAATGTGAGGATGTGCAGTGTGGTCATTTCCTGATTGTCTTTTTAACCAGAAACACTGATAGAGGATAGTTTTTTGGTGGATATTTTGGCCAATTTTCTCATTGATCTGTCTAAACCATGAGGAAAAACATGAAAATAATCATCAGCTGCTGCTCTGTTTACAGCTCTCAAAGGCTATGTTTAATCACCCCTGGCTATAAAAAAAGTGGACATTGACTTTGCAGTAAAATCCACAAGTCAAAAACACTGACAGCTATGTTCTTATCTCTTCCAGCTGAAAGATAACCCCACCCTGAGCAACTTCTTCCAGCAGATGTCTTACTCCTCCTTCCAGAAGCTGGCAGATGCTTATCTGGAGAAAGAAGTAACGCCGACCCACAGTCCTCCCACCGTGCCGCCCACGGCACCAGAGCTGGTCAAACTGGCCTTCACTCTCGACTTCACTGCCAGGATAGCTGGGCTGTCCAAGCAGAACGTTGGCCACATTACTTGTCTCGGGAACCGTTATCTGCAGGATCGATTTGAGTACAAACAGGTGAGAATGAAAGGCTATATAACACAGTAAACAGAATTTGACTTATGTTTAAAAAGACTGCTGCAAATGTAAGATAGTGTAGCTGTAGTTTGTGTGTATAGTGCACTTATGAAAACTACAAATGTACATGTTGTCTTTTACAGGCGTGTTCAGATCATCCGTGGTCCGACACCGAAGTCTGAGGTCCTGAAATTCACTCAAATACAAAAACTGAAGTTGAAAACTTTCCCCGGCTCCACAGGTGTGGTTAAAGATGTGCCGCAACACTCAACTTGAAGCTTAAAGCACATTTGTATTTTAAATTCTGTGCAAAGTTCTATTAATTTGCAAATGAAAACTTGTGAGGGAGTGCTGCCTGCAACAGGATGTTTGCTAAGAAAACTGAGTTCTCTGATACGGTATGTGTGTGTGTGTGTGTGCGTGTGTTCGTTAGACGTGTTGCCTGGAGGATCATCTTACAGAATTTGATCTAAGAGGCACACTCACAAAAGTATTGTCCTACAAATGCGTCGAGTCAGAATCACAAGTAGGTGATTTCCAACACTAAAGGAAAAAGCACTTAAACCCACCTGAGTTGTTGTTTTTTGTAATAAGAGACGTGCAATAGCCTTTCGTGTATACAGGTTAGACAACTGTGAACACTTTTTACATATCTTTGAATGAACTGTGACTGTTAATGTTTGTTATTATGAATGCTGGCATTCATGTCATTTATCTTTATTAAACACAATCTACTGATCAGTCGAGCTTCACTACTTTCTTTTTCTATAAACAAGCAATATTTTTTCATTTTAAAGTACAGCATTCCATCCTTGTGCTTCATGTTCCACGTATCAATGGGAAGTTTCCCTGAATGAATCACTGTTCAAATACCTGGAGGTCATGTAGCTGCTCCAACTTGTTTAAGAGTGCCAATGCATTTAGTAGGGCCTTTATATTTAGTTACAAGGAACTTTGACAAAGGAGGCAGAAAAAAGGATCATAGGGGTTAAAAGGTTCATCTGCTACAAAAGGTTTCTTTTATTTAACCCAGACATGTTTTTAAACCCTTCTTTAATTTTAAATACACGACGTAAGCCTACAAAAATATTATATTTTTATTAATTGTATGTTGACAATTTGAGGGTTAAAAAAACCCATTGGCATCATCATTCTAGAAGACATTACTGTGCAAAAGTGGATATTTCCTGAGCAGGATATGCTCAGGTATGTGCTTTTAAAAACAATCCAGAGTCTGCGTGACAATACCTGCGCTGCATTTTACCAGCTGAATGCTTCACAAAAAATTCCCATATACACAGAAGGAACATAATGTTCTGACAATAAGCAATGCATACATGCGTTTAAACACCTGATTTACTGTTTGGCAGCATCTATAAGAGATCATCTGCTTCAAGTGTTATGTAATGGAAAAATGAGAGAAGATAATAAGGCCATCAGTCACGAGTAATGCAGTGAAGGCTTTCGGCTGCAAAACAACATCTTATCAAAGGATTCACAGGGGGATTTTTGTATATCTAGTCCAGTGTTACAAAACACGACACCTGTGATGAACATGAAGGAAAATGCTTCCAGTCTGGATTTACTGCTCATCAGGATGAATTTTAAAAAACATGTTTGGTGTTATCAAACCTTTATAGTAAAACATTTTTCATATTGCTCTGTATCCTTTACATTGGTTGTTTGTCAACATTAATTCAGGCACCTGACAAACAGTACATATGACAGTTGTAACAAGTACAATGACAAATTCATTACCCAATCAAACCTGATTGCGTGATAAACAGAGCTGAATTAAAATATTGACACTATAAATAATTTTGGCTTCTGACTGGAAAAACCCTCAAATGCACATGAAGAAGACTGCTTGTGCCTGTGTAAATAGTCCTTTGAAATTATGCTTTTTGTTTTCAAAACTTTGCCATCTATTTTTTAGTGTGACATTAAACATTGTGGGCAATGACAAATTCTTGTTTAGTGTACAATGATACGTTGCCTAACTAACCTATTTTTAAGTTGTAGAACTGGTTCGGTTTTCCCACCAAGTGTGAACTGTCTGGAACCTGGAAACATTTCATAACCTTGTTGACATCAGCATATTAAATTATCATTTTGATGACAGCTCACTATGGAAAACATAAGTCTTCTATATTAGCGTGAAGTTAAATCACTATGTGGAGTGACTTAACATTTGGCTATTACCCTCCTTCAATGCTGTTATTATGGGTCATCAGCACAGCTTATGTGGTTTCACAGCTTATGGGACTGAACACATGATCAGAGTTGCTTAATGGTGTTTGGCTGCTGCGTCTCAACTGTTCTTTACCAGGAAACAAACCCCTTACCATCAACCCCTTTACATAATATTACTTCTGTAAATCTTAAAAGGTTTTAGATAGACCAAAAAGGGGTTTTAAATAAAGGCAACTGGACTTTATTTGGTTCTTTGAAGACGTTTCGCTTCTCAATTCTGTCCTGTAGGGGAGGACGCTTATAAACTGTGGTGTGCATCATAAACATGTGCGTCCCTCTTCGCTACTAGACAGAATTGACAAAGCTCCGCGGATGAGAAGCAAAATGTCTTCAAAGAACCAAAAAAAGTCCAGTTGCCTTTATTTAAAACCCCTTTTTGGATTATCATGACTTGGATGACTGAAAACCTTCACCAGCGTTTTGGATAGACATTTAAATAAGTACTGTAATTAAAAAAGATGCATTTTAAAACAAATTCAAAAACTACTGGATGATTTGTGTAAACCTTTTACATTTTTATTGCTTTTTAAACAGAGAAAACAGATTAATCAAAGAGTCCGAAGCCCATATCTTCATCTGACTCTTCAGATTCCTCTTTCTTCTCTTCCTTTTTCTCTTCCGCTGAAAAGGAGATTAGAGTCAAATGTTATGTCTGAGTATGGCAGTAAATATAAAAAGTTTCATTGGACTTCAAAAGTCAACAATAAAACAAAAAAGCTCAAATTTACTTAACTATTACTGTCATTTAATTTTTTTTCTTCTTTCTTTGTCATCTATACTAACAATAATCTATACAGTACATACCAGCAGCAGGTGCAGCCCCAGCTCCTGTGGCCCCACCAGCAGCAGCGGCGGCAGGTGCTGCTACAGCACCACCTGCTGGTACAGAGGTTAACTTGGAGAGGCCTGTAAAAAGAAAACATACTTTTTCAGTCATCTAAAATGTGCAACTTACTGAACTAAATTCATGTTTTTAGGAGCCTTTACCTGAATTCATGACATCATTGATGTCCTTTCCATTCAGCTCACTGATGACCTGTTGAGAAAATAAAATATAACCTCATGGGAAAACCATTGCATGACATTTTAACAGACATAAACAATAAACCACCAATAAATATCCTACTTTATTTAAGCGTTCGTCATCTGCCTCAATTCCCACGCTACCCAGGATATTCTTGATGTCCTTTGTAGACGGGCTGGTGTTCCCACCAAGTAAAGCGAGGAGGTAAGCGGCCACATAACGCATTCTGAAATAAACATTGGTTGCAGTTACCAAAAAACATGTAATTCTGAATTCCAACACCATCAAAAAGGCCCAATTCTAAACATAAGTTTAGTATATTATATAGGCCACTAAGGTTAAACTGATATTTCAATTGACCTGTAAAAAAGGGAAAATCTAAAAGATACAAACTTTAATTATTTGATATCAAATAAATTAAAAGGTTATTGCCGTTTTTTTTTTAAACCTATTTCAGCAGTTGCTTCACAGCAAAATTAGTACAGATACTTTACCACCTACATTTTGTTTATGGGTGTTATTGCCGCATTTTCCAAAGGCAGACATCACTGTGGGTACATTAATTTTGCATTCATTGAAGAGACAAGTCAAAACTATTTAATTTAAAAAACACATCTGCACTGACTACAAAATGAAACCGAACAGGTTTGTATTTTCTGATAATGTCGAAAATTACTTACTGATAAAATTAACCGTAAAGGCTAAATAACAAAAGCAGGCTACTTTTCTTTAAAATGCACAATTCCGACATGAATATGCTGTTGAATAACAGTTTCAGTGCAAACAAGTAAACAGGCAGCAGGACTCGTCTCTTGAGAAAACTAAACGCCTTCGAGCATTTAGGATTTGATATAGCCGTTAGCCAATATTAGCTCTGGTATACTGTAAAATCTAACGGTACTAAAATGAAAGCACACAGAAACAAACACCGTGGTAAAAATAAACTTCCTTTGACATGTTTTTAAGGGGTTTGATAAACGGCAAAGATAATTTTGTTGCGTTAGACTGCGTTAATAATGTTGTTTCACCGCTAACATGCAGCATGGGCAATCAAAGATGGGCCATGCTGCATGGGCCATGGGCTGCATGGCGCCTGAATCTGCTCCATATCTAGCTGCGCAGCAGTGAACAAGGACACTTTTAACTACATATTTTAGCTCAACATAATACAGTCTTTAACATTAACAACACGTTGAGACAAAAACAAACCAACAAAACGTAGTTTATAATATGTAATTTTGAACTCACTTTAAGCCTAAGTAGACACGAAACGTCGGTCACGCTAAGAAAACCGGAAGAGAACGAGAGGCGGTACAGGAAGTTGAACAAGATTCGGTACGTCGATTTCATTGGTTGGAGTGAAACAGTTGCATCCAATCCTGGTTCTCCATTGACACGGTCCTCTGCTTCTTGTTCAGTCAGAAGCGTCACGTGTTAACAGTCGAGACGAAGCAGAAAAAACATCCAAGTACCGGTATTCAGCACCAGCCAGGAATGGCCATCAATCAGTAACCAAGTAAAAGAACAGGTACTGCTATGAATAATAATTATTATTCTTATCAAAAGAAAAAAATGGCCGTAGTTTTTAGACGTTCTTCCAGTTTTTTTCTATAAATTTTATTGGGTAAATGTCCATATTTCATCACACGTGCGTGCTTTAAATTTTGATTTGCGGCTCAAAACTACTTTTTTCACAAAAGAGAAACGTTTTAAAAAGTAAAAGAACACGGTTTTTACAATGTTAAAGTACAAACAATATAATAAAGTAAAATCATCAATAAATAAAAAAGAAAAATGTCCTTTTAATAACTCCTAATAAAGCTCAATAGTTGAAACTTTACATTTCCAAGTATTTCAGTGAGTGCCAATGAAAGTGTTGTCATTTTATTACATTAGATATTTTTATAGTCATTTAACTCCTATGTAAACTTCATAAAATTCAAAGTAAATTTGTAGTATCCAAAAACACAGTAGGCGCTTCAACAATTGATGTTTATTTTCTAGATGACAGCTGATGTAGGTAGTTACAATTTATTAGACAGCACTAAAGTGGTGGAGTTTGCCTGTAAATTATAGAAAATACAAAGAAGTGATAGTACAATCAACTGATCACTCTTTAACATCTTACAATTCAGCCAGCTCCTCATATCTCTCCTGTGTGAAGAGCCAGTCCAGCAGAAAAATCACAAATTCAGACACAAACTCCACCATCTTCTTCACGTTTGACACGTACCACATTTTATAACCACATTCGCACAGCAACACAGTTACAAAAAGGACCAAAAATCCAAGAAAGATGCGGTCCATGTAATAGTTTGCCTTTTCTTTGAAGGTCCACAGCTCCCATGGGAGTGCACGCTGACTTTCACCATGTTTGCTGAAGTGCAGTAAAGCTTCATCCAGGTTTTCATCTGGAGCCTCTGGGTCCTGACCGCCCTCTGCTTCATCAGTGTTGGCCATTCTCTGCAAATGTAAGTTTCCCTTCTCGAGTCTTGAAAGCATCACCATAAACAAAACATTAAGATTAGGGTTTTTAAAAAAAAAAAGCAAATGTAGACAAAAGCTTTTAAAAGCATAGGACAAATATAAAGAGCCTTACCTTGAAATTACCCAAAATTAAAACTTCTGCCTTTTTTCTTTTCACATTTAGGCCATGTTTCTGTTTTCAGCATATGTTTGGCTGTCAAACACAGCGTAGTGCTCAACGTAAATCCAAGCTGGTTGTGTGAGACCTCCGTCACTAAGACGAGGGCTGAGGATTAAAGCAGACTCAGCAGTTTCAAATCCCTCAGATAAATGAAGGTGACAGATGGTAATAAAGGTATTAATTGGGACACAGACAGAGAGACAAAAGGTTTTCTAAGTTAAAAATCAAAGAAGTAAATATGTGCACAGAGCTTTTGTTCCCAGTACATAAGATTTGGTGTTTTATGAAGACAGATCTTTTTAAAGGCGGTATTCCTAACCTGATTAAACACTTTTAATCTATTAAATACTGAGTCTAAAATCAGGCAGAAGTCAAACTGATGACAAAACAGAACTACTGCAGAACCTTATGCAGGGATTTTATAATAGTTTTGCAGTTGGAATAAATCAGAATAATGCTCCTTTGTTAATTTGCTGAAATGCTTGAGTACCTTTCACCTCCCTGCCAGAGATTTAAAAATATTGCCTGCCCTGAACAAGCTAAATTAGCTCAGCAGATTTCTGCTTCCTGTGATAAACAGTTGTGGCTGAATTGGCTGCTTTTGTTAGAGTTTAGTTCCATTTAGAAAAGTAGCCTAATGATTACATTGCAGCTTGAGTGCAGCCTTTTTAATTCTTCAGAACACTGAGTGGTTTCTGCATAAAACCGGGAACAGAAAACTTGTTATTGATCTTCTCAGTGAAACACAGTTTGACCCCGTTGTTTTTATTTATGTGATTCCTCCAACATTAAGTAATCATGTTTCCATATTAATTCCTTTGGTACAAGGTCAGTGGCAGACAGTTTGGAATGAAATTTCCAAAGAAGAGTGTGATGGTTTTTATAGCTGCACGGATGCAAAACATGCATTTATCACAAATCATTTTTGCTCATTTTGCCATTTTAAAAGTAAAATTCAGAGAAGGAAAAAGTCCAATGTTTAAATTGCAAAGTTTTAATGCTAAATGTTAAACATATGTTGTAGGCTCACATTATACTTTATGAATAATAAAATTTTTACCACCATTTTATAATAATCAGTCATTAAAAATAGTGTGATCAAGGCCTATTGAGGAGAAAAAGCAGCATGTGATTTTGACGATAGAAATGTTTTTTGTTAATCAGGAAATGTGATGTAACAGGATGGTGCAAAGATATCACTAACTTTTAAATAATTTTTTTTATTATTAGACATTTCCTGTTTACCAGCAGCTGCTGATTTTGACAACTGACAAGCTTTTTCTGATGGCTTTATAATTTTATGGATTTATATTTTTCTTCTAGATTATTTATTATTAACAATAACTCAAATATACCCATGTAGGTAAATCTTAAAGTAACAAAGCATGTGGGGTGCTCAAAAGTTCAGATGTGTGATGATGTTGATGCAGTTTACAGACAAGATTTATCTGTTAAAGAAAATTTTTCATGTTTATTCAGAGGAAATTTGAAACGTAAAATATAATATTTATTAATATGTTGAACATAAAATATTTAACCCAGTAGTGAATGTAAACAAATTCAAGTGGACTGATGGGAAATTTAGTTGTTTTTTTTTTACCCTTGGTACTCAAAAACAGTCCGAAATGAACTCGACCGCTGACTCACTGAAGTGCTTTGTTGTTTCTTTTAATGGGTTGGTCTATTGTGGCTCATGTAGTTTCATGATTATTGTAGATGTATTCCCACTGAGACTACATTAAAAAAGAAAGTTCTGCAGTCTGTGTTACAGGTTTACTTCAGTCTTTTCAGGCACTCCTAAAGTACTGGTTGGACACGGGGTGTTCGTCATTGACTTGCATAACATGCAGCGACGAAGTATTTGGATCAAAGTGAGGCGGAAATGCTTTATCCTGAAAGCATAAACCATCGGGTTTAGGGCTGAGTTCAAATGGGACATGACAATTCCAACATATATGGCAGTTGGAGGTATTTTACACTTTGGACAAAATAAGCTGATGCAGTTCATGATGTGGATTGGCAACCAGCAGACAAGAAAAAGAAAAACCACCAAGGCCAGTGACTTGGCCAGCTTCAGCTCCTTTTGGTAATACCTCTGTCCATCGCAAGTGGCCTCAGCACGGCGGTTAAGCTGCTTTCGGATCAGTCGGAAGATCTCCCCATACAGAATGATCATTATGGTCAGAGGTACCACCACCCAGCCGAAAAAATTAAAGTACACCATGTAGTCAAACCTGATCACATTTGTGAATTGGCAGACTATCTGACTAGAGCCGCTGACATTTCCTTGGTTCAGGTTATTCCAGCCGATCATTGGAACCAATCCACTGAGGAAGGAGAGGATCCAACACAGACAAACCGCCACCGACGCTTTTCTCGTGGTCATTATGATGGCATACCTATGAAGCACAATAAAAAAATGAGACATGTTAGGTTTTCCAATCATCTAAGTGCATGCACAAACAGCTGTAATGGCATTTCCTACTTGAACCAGTTCCAGAGTTGATATTTCTGTGAAGCATTTTCTCAAGTGCCAACATTTGACATCAGGATCCAGCTGATAAACAAACATTAGCCCAAGCACCTGCCAACTCTAAGCAAAAATGTCAGTAATTTAGGCAGACGAGGACATTTTAATTTCCTTAAGAGGTTTGGATGTCCAGGCAATGATACATGGTGCTAGGGTTTAACAATGAGAGGCTCTTCATTCTGATTATCGGAGGGTCAAATTAAGCTCTTATTCAAATGCAAACAAATAAAACTACCAAAATATTTTGTTTTTGGATAATTTTTAACATTTTTAAATGTGTTTATTTGAAAAGACAGTTCATTTCAATGATACCATTTTTTATTCTTTAAACTTTGACCAAATCCTCCTTTTTTAGTTGAAATTGAACTGTTTCTCACCTCATGGGCATCTTGATGCGCAGAAATCTGTCGATGGCTATCGCCAGGAGGGAGAGGATGGAGCTCTGGGTGATGCTCAGCAGCAGGCAGGAGAGCATGAGGCAGGTGTAGAACTGAGTCTTAAAATCCATGCTGATTACGATGGCCGCAGGGATGACCAAAACTCCTACAGCGATGTCAGCCACAGCCAGAGAAACGATGAAGCTGAAGGTGGTGTTGCGGAGAGCCCGGTTTGCACACACCGCCAGCACAACTAGAATGTTTCCCAAAGCAGAGGCCACTGCAATAGCCGTCTCAATGGAGATGTATACCATGTCCGCATGCTGCTTTGGCATGACTCCCGGAGTGGACATCCTTTTGATTCTTTGTGATTGCAACTTTTCCTTATTCAGATTGTAAAAATAACAAACAAGCTGTGTAATCTTCTCTCCACTTCGGGTTTTCTTTCAACAAAACCATCTTCCAGTAGATGTATAGTTTGGCTGAGACGGGTATACCTTTCTTCTTGCCGCATTTGCACATTTAGTCCTCATGCTGAAAGATCAATCCCGGCAACAAATTCAAGCTCTGTGGAGGACTGGTGCATCACAGCTCTTCTTTTCTTTCTCACTCCCTCATGTTCACTCACAAGTCTGTATTAAACGAGTCTCAACTTCAAGGGGAGGGACTTTGTTTTCTGCAGCACTCTGCAGCAGTAGTTCTGCTTGCATGAACTCTTATTGTGTGTGTATCAATGAGTGTGTGTGTGCATGTGTTTAATTGTGCAGATTTTGACAGGAAATGTGGACGATAATAATTGGAATGATGCATTTATGTTGTTAGAATGGAAATGCATTAGAGCTCATCTAGTCTTGTCCTATTGAAAATGTAAAAGTAATATTTTACTGAAATAAACCACCATACTCTTAGATCAAATATTCTTTTTAACCACATAAGGATTGTTTTCCCACAGCTAAAACATTTAAATAAATAGCATTTAAAATTTAAAAAGTCTTCATTCATGCGCAACCTTTTTTGCTTTTTCATTATTAAAAGATATATTCCATAAAACTTGGACTGCAACATCAATCATTTACAAACTCTTACTTTAATGGTCCATCAAAGGGTGGAAAGATTTTGGCAGCAAGTTTCACTGAGTAGGCAATCACTGTTATGGTCTTTAGTTGCTTAAGGAAGCAGATTTGACTGTTTTCCCTAAATATTGATTTTTTTGTTGTTGTTGGGTCACATAAATTTGAAGAAGATGAAATAAAACAATGAGCTCTTTTGACACA
The DNA here is from genome assembly GCA_006937965.1 of Callopanchax toddi. Classification (NCBI taxonomy): domain Eukaryota; kingdom Metazoa; phylum Chordata; class Actinopteri; order Cyprinodontiformes; family Nothobranchiidae; genus Callopanchax; species Callopanchax toddi. The sequence goes on from SSNR01000005.1 coordinate 3,653,176, forward strand.
TTGACTGGAATCCTATTCAGGTTTTGTTGCATTAAAGCTTTTATTATGTCATGAGTAATCTGCATAAACTGTCACATCTGCACTGCAATAACTGACGTTTAAATTAATATCCCTGCAAAAAATGTAACTACCGGTACTCCGTTTCTTTTTTCCTTGTTTTCAATAATCCAGATGTTTTTTAAAAATCTTATGTCCTGTTGATCAGCGTTAAGGTGTTCTGAAGGCTCTTCAAAGTTCTCATTTGAATGAATGAGCTGCATATCAAGTTGTCTTTAAATACATTTTCTGGCTTCTGAAGTGTCTGGTGGGTGGGCTTTCTGTTAGCCCCAAGACTCTCTGCCTGTATGTTGGGGTTTTCTCCGGGGGATGAAAGGGCAGCTTCCCTGCGCCTTCGGGTTGGGGAAAGGGTCCTGACTGTTGTTTGTGCTTATGCTCCAAATAGCAGCTCAGAGTACCCACCCTTTTTGGAGTCCCTGGGACGAGTGCTGGATAGCGCTCCTACTGGGGACTCCATAGTCCTGCTGGGAGACTTCAATGCTCACGTGGGCAATGACAGCGTGACCTGGAGGGGCGTGATTGGGAGGAACGGCCCGCCCAATCTGAACTCGAGTGGTGTTCTGTTTTTGGACTTCTGTGCAAGTCGCAGTTTGGCCATAACAAACACCATGTTCAAACATAAGGATGCCCACCGGTACACCTGGTACCAGGGCAGCCTAGGTTACAGGTCGATGATTGACTTTATAGTTGTATCATCTGACCTGAGACCGTATGTTTTGGACACTCGAGTGAAGAGAGGAGCGGAGCTGTCAACTGATCACCACCTGGTGGTGAGTTGGATCAGATGGCAGGGGAAGATGCTACGCAGACCTGGTAGACCCAAACGTATAGTGAGGGTCTGCTGGGAACGCCTGGCAGAAGAGCCTGTCAAGATGGTCTTCAACTCCCACCTCCGGCAAAGCTTCGACCGCGTCCCGAGAGCAGTGGGGGACATTGAGTCTGAATGGGCCTTGTTCCGCTCTGCGATTGTTGAGGCAGCTGTTGCTAGCTGTGGTCGCAAGGTAGCCGGTGCCAATCGTGGCGGTAACCCCCGTACCCGCTGGTAGACACCAGAGGTTAGGGGAGCCGTCAGGCTGAAGAAGGAGGCCTACAGGGCGTGGCTGGTCTGTGGGTCTCCAGAGGCAGCAGATAGGTATCGGAGGGCCAAGCGGAGTGCAGCAGTGGCAGTTTCCGAGGCAAAATCTTGGGCGTGGGAGGAGTTTGGTGAGACCATGGAGAAAGACTATCGGTCGGCTCCAAAGAGGTTCTGGCAAACCATCCGGCGCCTCAGGGGAGGAAGGCGGCAACTCGCTCACACTGTTTACAGTGGGGACGGGGAGCTGCTGACGTCAACTGGGGCTATAGTCGGGCGGTGGAAGGAATACTTTGAGGAGCTCCTCAATCCCACCAACACGCATTCCTATGAGGAACCAGAGCTGGGAGACCTGGGGACGGACTGTCCAATCTCTGGGGCAGAAGTCGCTGAGGTAGTCAAAAAACTACGCAGTGGCGGTGCCCCGGGGGTGGATGAGATCCGACCTGGGTATCTCAAGGCTATGGATGTTGTAGGACTGTCGTGGCTGACACGTCTCTGCAACATTGCGTGGTCATCGGGGGCAGTTCCTGTT
>SSNR01000005.1:3654893-3693276 GCA_006937965.1 Callopanchax toddi
GTCATCGGGGGCAGTTCCTGTTGAGTGGCAGACCGGGGTGGTGGTTCCCATTTTTAAGAAGGGGGACCAGAGGGTGTGCTCCAACTATAGGGGGATCACACTCCTCAGCCTCCCTGGAAAGGTCTACTCCAGGGTCCTGGAGAGGAGGGTCCGGTCGATAGTTGAACCTCAGATAGAAGAGGAGCAATGTGGTTTTCGTCCTGGTCGTGGAACTGTGGACCAGCTCTTTACCCTCGCTAGGGTGATGGAGGGGTCATGGGAGTTTGCCCAACCAATCCACATGTGTTTTGTGGATTTGGAGAAGGCTTATGACCGTGTCCCCAGGGACACCCTGTGGGGGACGCTCCAGGAGTACGGGGTGGATGGTCTTTTGTTAAGGGCCATTCAGTCCCTGTACCAGAGGAGTGTGAGTCTGGTTCGCATAGTCGGCAGTAAGTCGGACCTCTTCCCAGTGAAGGTTGGACTCCGCCAGGGCTGCCCTTTGTCACCGGTCCTGTTCATAACCTTTATGGACAGGATTTCTAGGCGCAGCCGTTGTGTGGAGGGTGTCGAGTTTGGTGACAGGAGAATCTCGTCTCTGCTTTTTGCAGATGATGTGGTCTTCCTAGCTTCATCAGGCTCTGACCTACAGCTCTTACTGGGGAGGTTCGCAGCCGAGTGTGAAGCGGCTGGGATGAGGATCAGCACCTCCAAGTCTGAGGCCATGGTTCTTGGTCGGAAAAGGGTGGCTTGCCAACTCCAGGTCGGGAGAGAGGTCCTGCCTCAAGTGGAGGAGTTCAAGTATCTCGGGGTCTTGTTCACGAGTGAGGGAAGGAGGGAGCGGGAGATCGACAGGCGGATTGGGGCAGCGTCTGCAGTGATGCGGACGCTGAACCGGTCTGTTGTGGTGAAGAAGGAGCTGAGCCGGAAAGCAAGGCTCTCGATTTACCGGTCGATCTACCTCCCAATCCTCACCTATGGTCATGAGCTCTGGGTAATGACCGGAAGAACGAGGTCGCGGATACAAGCGGCCGAAATGAGTTTTCTTCGCAGGGTGGCCGGGCTCAGCCTTAGGGATAGGGTGAGGAGCTCGAACATCCGGAAGAGACTCGGAGTAGAACCGCTGCTCCTCCATGTCGAAAGGAGCCAGCTGAGGTGGTTCGGGCATCTTGTTAGGATGCCCCCTGGACGCCTCCCCAGGGAGGTGTTTCAGGCATGTCCTGCCGGCAGGAGGCCCCCGGGTCGACCCAGGACACGCTGGAGAAAATATATCTCTGGTTTGGCCCTGGAGCGCCTTGGGATCCTGCCGGAGGAGCTGGTAGAAGTGGCTGGGGAGAAGACCGTCTGGAGCTCCCTAATTGGGATGCTGCCCCCGCGACCCGGACCCGGATAAGCGGAAGAAGACGAGACGAGACGAGGCTTCTGAAGTGTATTTTAATGTAAAATTCATACGAGCACTTCTTCACATTGCACCACAACAGGATATGAAGTTCGTCATTGTCAGATGTTCGCAGAAACTGTTTCGCAAAGGCGCATTCGGGCAGAAGGATCTGGTACGCTCACATGATATCTGTGCACATGAGCACTGGCAGACTACTTACTGTATGTGCACCCCAGTCTATAAACATACATATCATCAATGAATTCAGTGGTCAAGTACAGACTAGATAATTTCCTAATATTCCTGGCAAAATAACCATGTATTGTACAAAGAGGCGTATAGCATAAAGTTTGCATAAACTAAGGTAAATTTTGGAAAATAAGAGACATTTTAAGATGGCAGCAGTCTGTACTGGATTAGGTATCGGGTTAAAAAATGTCTTTTTCAAATTGATCCAATTTTAAAGTGAAATCCTGCCGCCTTAAAGCCGCACTCTGGATTATTTCATCAAGAGAGCAGTTTTTGAATCTAGCATCCAAAGGCTCCTCCTCAAAACATCTCGACACGCGCGTCCGGTCGCGTGTGCGCTCGTGCACACGGCACATATACGTTGCGGGCATGAACTGTACAGCTCAATGTGTAGGGTTTAATCACTCACAGTTCACAATCTTATTCCAACAATACTACGAGAGTCTGATGAGCCCTCTCTGTCCCTGCTGCTTCTGATATTAGCTCTGTTAGCATCGAGCTGCTGCTGGACTCTGAAGCTGAACTTGACTCGGCCCTGGATGAACTTTCTGACCAAAATAAACGCGTAATCCTGTCAAGCCTTGCCATTCTGTGAGGTGAAAGGTTTAAAAATAAAAATAAATCCATCTTTAGCTGGAGAATGGGTAGGTTTTTAGTAGAAATGAGCCGTGAGGCTGAGACGCAAACAGAGAAACACACGGAGCGTCCTGTACGACAGCGCCCCCTACTGGTACAGGTTTGGTCGATGCGCGTGCATGTTGAGAGAATGCAGACATTTGAATTTCATTGGCTGAAAAATGTCGGCGGCAAGAAATAATGGAAAGGGGTCTCTAGGAGGAAGGAGGGTCTTCATCAGAATGACAGATGTTGTGGAACTCAACCCATAGATCATAGTTTAGACCTGAAATATCATTTAAACATTTAGAAAACTTTGATAGCTACAGAGAAAAATAATCCAGAGAGCCGCTTTAATATAAATCTCCAAAATTTCACTGCAGTTTATAAAAAACACATTTTATTTGCACTTTGCACAGCTGTTAATAATAGCATTACACAATATATATATATATAAAAAAAGGAAAACGGACCCCTGGATGTACCAGAAATGCTGGATTATAACCAATAAATTCCATGCAAATACCTTGTGTAATGCAAAATTGACAGCAGTGTAATGGTTTAACATCCAATGAACAAGAGCAGTTTTAAGGAAACAGCAATAGACACTTGTCTTGGCTGCACTTCAGACAAACCCAGAGGTGGACAGTCCTGGTCTTCAAGGGTCAGTATCCAGCACGTTTTAGAGGTTTCTTTGCTTCAACACACCTGGTTTAGATATTGAATTACCGGTACCTCCTCAGTGTGCCTTAATTAAGGCCATCAGAAGCATATTAATCACTCACTGATTCAGATCAGGTGTGTTTATACAGAGCAACACCTAAAACATGCAGGGCTGTGGCCCTCGGGGAACAGGATTGCCCATCTCTGGACTAGCTGTAGCTTATCCAACCTGAAGGACATGAATCATTTCTCCAAACAGGATGCCAAGAAAACTGTTTATAATAGCAATTATTTATGATTTTTACACAGAAAATCTGTAAATACTGGTGGTATGTTAGTAGCTGACAATGTTAGTTTTTCCACTCGAGTTCAATGGAATGATCCATAGGTCAGAGTTAAGTGGCTTAACCCACTAAAAGGTTTCTTCTTAATTCTTTGACTTCCACATATAAAAGCAATGCTGGATGGTTATATCACGAGAGATAGATGGATAGAATGAATACTTTAATAACCCCTTGAGGGAACTCATTTCTGGTTAAAACACAAATATGGAGGGAACAGAGGAACTGACTCACGCCACTGCAGTCTCGTGAGTCGTGACTGGGAAACATATTGCAAACTGTGCAAAAAAAATCAAGTATCATCAACACTTAGTTATTTGTTTTATTTCTTGCATTTTGGTTATTTCTTCTTGCCCTCCAGCATCTGTCCCTATAGTGTAATAATCTCATTGTGATTTCATTTGAATAATTAATCCAAGATGAAGACATCGCTTTCTTTGGGATCATGAATGATTAATTTTTCATTTCTGTGTTAGTGTGTAACCTCCTAAGGTTACTATGTAAACAGAATGAAGGGACAAGTGCACCACATTTAATTTGCCATGAAGTTGTTAAGTTTAAAATCACAGATTCAGAGAAAATATTCAAGTATAGCACGTTTTTTTAAATGGGAAAGAAACAGAAATTCTTTAATCACAAGCAATAATTAGAATAGTGAATATAACATTTTTTGAACAGTTATTTGTCTCTGTTTGGTTGCACAACATCATTACACAGGTAATGAATTTCACTATGGCCTTGCAGAGATCCACCTGTGCAAGAGGGACTACATGACGATGAAAGCTCTATTACCGGTTCGAATGAACACATTTAACATCCTTACCAAGCGTCGTAGTTTGAATACATTTTACTTTGACTTAAAGCAGCATTTATTAACTTTCCTGTGTAGCCCCCTACTGGTTAAAACTGATCGTAAATCATCTCACAGCTGAAGAGAGAAAGAACTCCTCCGCAGTCTGCCATAGTTCCAATTGCTTTTCAGCTAATAATCTCATCAGACAAGTTGTTGTATTTTCCATTTTTTTGAATATATAATTATTTTCAGTTCAGAAACAGTCTCTCTCTCTCTCTCTCTCTCTCTCTCTCTCTCTCTCTCTCTCTCTCTCTCTCTCTGCCTCTCTCTCTTTCTTTCTCTCTCAGCTGTCCAAGCATAAATGCCAATTTATTCTCCACTAGAACTCAGCTGCTGAGCACTTTCAGCGATGTGTCATACAGGTGTGCGTATCAGGTGTGTGTGTGCAGATTGAAACGATCCATCATCCAGCGCGAACCTGACAAGGCTTTTGGGTCTGGGTGGACTCGCGCAAAACCTCTGTGTCCCCAGTGGACCAGCGCAGTCCTGACGGGCTTTCAGGCCTGGGTGGACTCGTGCAAAACCTTCGGGTCTCAGTCAGCTGGCACAAAACCTCCTGGACCACCACCGGATTATAGCGGACCTGACTAGCCTTTCGGGTCTCGGTCGGCTGGCGCAAACCTCCAGGACCAGAAGCGGATCATTGCGGACCTGACGAGCCATTCAGGTCTCTTTCGACTCACGCAAACCCTCGCGGCCCACGCTGACCCCTAGCGAAGACAAAGTTCTTGCCTCTCGTGGAGTATGAATTGGCCTTGACTATATAATAATTAATCAACCCAAATCTGACTGGACCCGTAAGACTTCGGTTCGGATCGTGAGCAATAGCTCATGGAGGTCTACTCCTGTGTAGGAGAGGTTTTTGTGCGGGTCGCGCGTCACTGGTTCCGGATGATTTATTTATTTATTTACCTATGAGGTCCTGTTGGGAAAGTCTTTGGTCATCAGGTCGGTGTAGGACAGATTCCCCCAGGCGTTGTGGGGGTATGATGCCTTCCTTGGGGTCTGCGTGGCAGCCAAGCCGCTGGGAGTCAGTGTGCCGGAGGCGGCTGGAGGGAAGTGCGTGGAGAGCGGGGAGCCTTGCTGTCCTTCCCGGGGAATGGGAACGATCTTTCAGCACCGGGGCTGCTGCTGATCTGGTCCTCCGTCACCACACTGGATCCACCAATGGCCATGAGGGTCGAGCTGTCATCTTCATCATCGTCCTCCTCGGATGTTTTCGTTACATTTCCGCCTTCACCGCGTTCGAGTAAGGTCACGGCAGAGGAGGCATTCGGGTCTCAGACAGGTTTGGCCTGATTTATTTATTTACCTGTGAGGTGGTGTTGAGGAAGTCTTTCAGAACATTATTTTCTACAATATTTCACCACGTGGTTAATAATCAGACTGGTTAAAACCCTTGCTGAAACCCTCACTCCTCCCCCACCGTTACTACACCTGGTAACTATGGCCATAAAGCAGGTAGTGACATCATCTAGGAGACCTACCCGCTCCTCACAACTGTTTAGTGCGGTATCTGGCCAGTAGAGGTGTGTAGAGTGGTGGCAAATATGAAAATGGTCAAATTTCTAACTCAAAATCAATTAGATCAATTTTAATGCTCTAGCTTAAAGTGTAAAAAACTGCTTATTGTTGCTTTAACTTCACTGATCTGCAGTCTCTGTTGGTTTATAATAATCTGTGAATTTAATCACTTTTTCAAAAGGATATAAAAACAATTTAAAATGAGGGAAAACGTGGCTCTAAATTTGATTTTTTACCAACCTGTCCCGTTATTTAGGGTTGATTCTGCTTTTCTTCCTGATTCCATCCAGGTGATACTTGTTGTTTTGTCTCTCTCTCTCCATGTTTTTGTAGAAGGAAATGTTACATTTATCTGTAAATTATCTCTTTTCATGAGTTTATTGAACTTTACCTGTGAAAGGATCTCGGCAGAACTGATACTTATGAAACCTAAAGTAAAGACCTGTTTACTTTAAAGTTTGTTCCTGTTAACTGGTAAAGATTAGGAACCAACCTAATTTTGTTTTCTCTTTAAGAAATACTTTTGATATTTAAAAGAAATGTTTTTCCTGTTTATAAGAAAGGAAAGCACCTGAGTAACTTATTATTTATGAGCGCATATTTGTAGTTTTGCATCCACTGTGATCTCATAGAGAACTTTTGATTAATTAAATTTATTTAAAACTGAGCTCTCTTATTGTGAAAGGGCAGGCTGTTCCAGAGTTTAACTGCAACAACAGCCCAAACCTCCTTTGTGCTTTAAAGTCATCCTTATGACATCGAGGAGCATCTGCTCACCTGACCTCAATGACCTTTTAACAATGGCGTAGATTTGCTCTTGACATTGGTGGGGACCAAGACGGGACACACAGGAGGGGGTTGAGTGTTTGCCGAAACAGGAAGTGCAGATTAAAGCGATCTGTTCTGGCCCAAAGTTACCATCACTGGGAAAATGCACGATGTCCAGTCATCATCCAGACCCAGAGCAGGTGCCATCGGTGTAAGCGACTCGGTCTATCCAGACACGTATTCTTCCTTGACCTGGACACAGGTCCATCCGCGGACTCCGCGCACAGCAGCCCAGCACCTGGTCCGCTGGGCTGCACATATTACTGTATTACCGTATTGGGGATGCAGCACTATTTCTGCACTCTTGTATCAAATTATTGGTAGGGACAATTCAGTGATTGCTGGAGACACATCACCTCTTTCCATGCCAAATCTAAGCCCATACCTTTTAGGATGAAAAGATTCAACATTTATGAAGGATCTCACCAATTTAATGGTTTAAAAACAAATAAGATCTTAAACTGAATTCTAAAGTGAACAGGGGGTGCATAGAGGTTAGAACATGTGAGATATGATCTTGTTTGTGTTTGCCTGTCAGGAGTTGAGCTGCAACATGTTGCGACACATTTTCTTTGAAGGCGTAACTTCTGTGCTGCTAAGCTTCCCATGAAGTTGTAAACGTAGTCATCAAGTTGTGACAGAAATTAATTTATAAACACGATTCTCTAATCTGGAATAAAATATATGCTTTGTTGATGGTTATCAGCAGTGTGGTCAGTCACAGACTCGTTATAAAGTACGCTGCTCAACATCCAACACCCACACAAAAATATGTACAGACGTGAGGTAAGTCCTTTTCTGCTTTTTTCCCACTTTTAACTTATTAAAATGCGTTTATTGATTACATTTATTATCTTTTATGTCAAGAAAATTTCATGCAAACCTTCAGAAAAAGTATAATAGTGTTACAAGTATTCACCAAGAAAAAAAAAGATAAGAACAACCACGAGAGGGCAGGGACTTCCTCAAAGCTTTTGCAAGGGTGAAATGATAAATCTTGAACAGTACGATCTAAATCTGACACACACGCTGCTGTATGTCACTCTACTGACCTGGAAACAGCCTGACAGGACGCAACATGGATACGGGGGAAATTATTTACATGTTAGTGGAAATTTTCATTGCTGTCAGCTGCATTCTGGGTAACATGTTGGTGATTTTGGCTCTGTGGAGAACTAAAAGCATCCAACAGCCCACCTTCTGTCTTATCGTGTCTCTGGCTGTGGCTGACTTCATGGTTGGGTCTGTAGCCATACCTCTGGCTGTGGTGGTGGATAGAGGAGTGGAGACTTCGTTCCATGCCTGCCTCTTCATCAGCTGCATGATCCTCCTGCTGACCCTGGTTTCAGTCCTCTGCCTGATGGCCATTGCTGTAGACCGCTTCCTGAGGGTCTACATCCCACTCTGGTGAGACTTTTTTAGATTTGTAAACTTTGGAAATTTTACAGTTTAATTCTTGTGACATACACTGCCAGAATATTCTGTTTTCCTTTTAATCGTTTTAATTTCATGAGAAATTTTACATTTATATTCCATTTGGTGTTTTTGACACTGATAATAACAGTTTATTTCACTGGTCATCTTTATAGGTACAAAACGACAGTAACATGGAGACATTCTTATCGTGCAGTGGCTGCATGTTGGTTTGTTGCAACACTGTTGAGTTTTACTCCCATGCTTGGATGGCACAAAGACCCGCCTGAGTCAGCAAATTCTACATTTCTTTGCAAGTTTATGGATGTGATGCCTCTGTCGTACATGGTTTCTTTTAATTTTTTCGTGTGTACCTTGACGCCTCTGTTGGTGATGACTGTGCTCTATGGCTATGTCTTCTGTTACATTAGAAGACACCTCAGAGAGAAGCCAGGATACGGTGCACAAATCCAGTCTCAGGTCTACCTGAGGAAAGAGAAGCAGCTGGCAGGTTCTCTATCTCTGGTCTTGGGTCTGTTTGCTCTGTCTTGGCTTCCTCTTCACACAATGAACTGCATTGAATTCTTCTTCCCAAAAACGCTAACATACCCAGCTTTTTGTGTTGGCATTGTCTTGTCTCATGCTAACTCGGCTGTCAATCCAGTTGTGTATGCATTTAAAATTTAAAAAATCCGAACAGCTTATCAAAAACTCTGGAAACGCTATAGTTTCTGTGAAGCAGGAAATCAAGCATCTCCAATAAACAAGATGACAGACGACAGTCCCAGCAGCAACCTGAACAGTGAAATCAAAGACAGCTGAGACATGTCATTCATTTGTTTGACTATTAGCTCTTCAATGCAACAGAAAACTCTTCATCTATGCGGATGATTTGGGGATTTTCATAGGAAATTTAAGATCTCTGTGGTCTTAAAAAGGCATCACTTCCACTTGATACAGACGGAATCTTTTTTATAAAAAAGTTTATACCACAGTTTGAGTTCAAGTTTCTGTTCATGTTTTAACTGAAAGTATGTGGGGACTATAAACCAGATCACTTAATTATTTTAAAGAAAATGTAACCAACTTGGAAAAAATGTGATTTTTATTCAGAAAGAACCAGATTGAACTCAGCTGTGTTGTTGATCATTTGTATTTTGTTCCAAAGTGCTGACAGCAGACATAATTTATCATGTTACAGCAACAAAACCACATTTCAACAGTTACTTGAGTCATGTAGTCTTGAACACTTTTAGCACATCAAACAGACTAATGCAGATATAAATTATTTTCTTTGTTGCAACAGAAGAAAAACCTGTTTATATGTTGTTAAATAGAAATATATTTGAAAAATAAAACACGTTTTCATATGTTCATGTTGGACTGTGTTTATCACAACTTTAGAGTTGACTGAATACATCTCTGTTTTGCTCTGTTTTCACTGATAATATATTTATTTTTTATTTAATAATAGTTTTTTAACAAACATCCCTTTTTCTTAAATTTGCTTCACTCCTATTTTAACTTCCTGTTGCGAATAATAGAGACAGAACCAAAATAGGAGACAGATTGACCAAGAACAAAATCAGAAATGTATCCAAGAGAGGACGTCAAAATATTAATAATCAGGGCTGATCTAAGGAGAGGCACCTAGCTGCAGACACAAGTTGGCGGACAGCCACTCTCGTACTACCGTACCGGAAGCTCTCTACCGGAAGTGATGTAATTCTCCGTACCGGAAGCGAATATCCTTTTTCTAGATTGGCTATGGGGATTTCAAGCAAGGTCAACAACCCTCCCCCTAACCTAACTCTAACCAATTCCGGTACGGTATACGAAGGTTGCTGTCCGCCATCTTTGTCCGCCATCTTGTGTCTGCAGCCAGGTACTGTTGGATCTAAGAGAAAATCCAGGCCTGAGATAGAAACATGCAGGACCAATGGAGAACTTTTTAAATGTAAGCTGTGAGAAGATGATCTGAATTCAACACAGACTGAAGGCATCTGTAACAGAGAAACCCACAAACAACCTGCAACAGGAACTAAAGATAAGAACAAAAAGTACAAAGCTCTTGTAAAATAAAAAGAAATGGTGCAGAAATGATCAAACATGAAACTAAAACCTACTGAACTCAAGTCTTTCAATTAAAATATCAGATCATAAGATAAACATGTGAAAAAATGTCTTTCTGCTGTAGCCACACAACAGTTTTCAAGAAGTAACCCTAACCCCAAATATTGTTTTTCCTTCAGCTTTTAATGATTTGCTTTTGGATCTTAATACATTCTAAACAAAAACATTATATCAACAAAACATTTGTAAAAACAGCAATTTTTTTTCTAGATTACAGGGGCATTTCTCTCTTAATGGTGAATGCAGTTTAATTTAGTGTTCAGTGGAAAGAAAAAAAAACAGGAAACTGTGGTTTCTTTCCTTTTTCATTAGTCAGGTTTAAACCACTGACTCTTGACATTACTGTGACACGCACTGTGCTCTAATCAGATTGTTTGAATCATGCACTTCTTTTACTTAAAAACATAGAATAAACTAAAAAAAACAAAACATTTACAGCATAAATATTGCTCCCTAAAGAATAAAAATTCTCAAAGCTTATTTTTCTTGTTGTAGACCTAAGTGGCTTAATGATGCAGTGAAACCATTTCAACATCCTGCACATAACAAGTATTTGAAGGTGAAGAATTTCCAACCGTGCACAAGCACATTAGCCACAAAAGTTTCGACTTGAGATCAATATCTTTCTCCTGATCATTTCATTTTCTCGGTTTCACATTTAATAATATTGCAGTTTTATCATTGCTGGTGTTTATTTTTGAATGTTTACTAAGGAATGTTGCAAAAGGGAGTGTTTGCACAGTTTATGGTTAAAGATGGATGCAGGCTTGTGCACATGTGTTTACCATTTCATAGTTTCTGAATGGAATTTAGTAAAGAAAATGTACAAATGCACAGCTTTATAAATTCATAATTTGAAAGAATACAAATGCATATTTATTCCTTTGTTGTAAGCACAGTTTTATTCATTAAACATTGGATCTCTGAGCTTCAGATGAACACAGCAGAGGTTTTGAGTAATGTTAGTCATCGGCCACATGATGGCAGTAGAGAGGTTTCTTCATCACTCGGGTCAGCTGGTGAGCATCTCGTACCTCTCAAGGAAGGTAATAGACTGTATAGTTATCACATGAGTAGTATTGGCTCCATCCCACAAACTATACAACCTACTACCTCAACTTGCTAGGCTCAACTTCAAACACACATTAAACTGTACATAAATATTAATTTATTCTTTAAATGTCTTAGTCTAAGAAACTTCCCATCAGCATGAAGGCTTGAGTGTTGCAGGAGATTATTCTGTTTCCCCAGGAAAGACAGTAGATTGTATAGTTATCTCTACAGGAGGACATGAGCCTCACAACTATTCAATCTGCTACCTCAGCCTTAAGGACAGGTGGTTCTGTGGACCGACGTGGGAACCTGTCAGTGGTTCTGTGAGACACAAAGAAAGTGACTTATTAAACAAATAGTGGATAACTTTAAATGCATAGTGAGACATTTCAGTTATTTTAAGTAAATAAATGCCCATTTTTAATGTTTCTTGCTATGAAAATGATATGAAAGATGTATTTGTTTATTAAGACTTTTTAGAGAAAAACTGGATCTGACTGCTTGCAATAGCCAATAGAAGATAATTGTGATGAGAATGCTGATGATTTAAAAAGAAAGATCAGCAGAAATTATACTTAGAGTTGCCTTTTTAAAACCTAAAGGGATTTTTTTCATCACTAAAATGTGTGGATTTCTGCATCTGAAACATGAAAATCCCATATTTTTAAATGACTGTTAAGAGACACAATGCCAATAATTAGTTTATTTTTTATTAGCGATGATGTGCATATTGCATTAATCTAGGGATGTACCGATACCACTTTTTTCAAAACCGATCCGATACTGATACTTAAATTTGAGTACTCGCCGATACCGATACTTCTACCACACACAAAAATGCAACAAATTGGAATACAGGTTTTATTTTTTCTTCTCTGCTTTTTACAACAAATAACTGAGTTAGATAAAAAAAATAAAATATATTAATAAAAATGATCACAAAACTAAAATATAAGGTGAAAAATAACCATTTTCTGTGATTTCACAGTGAAATTATTGCAGTTTTCCACATTTTAACTAAATAAAATGAACTATTTGGCACCATCTCTAGCTCTCAACCCACACTGTTCCTCTTTAGCTCAATAGCTTCCCCTAGTGTTCAATATAGGAAACTACAACATAAATCACAAGTCACAGAGAGTGAAGCCACTGGTATCGGTATCGGGCCGATACCAGTATCGGTATCAGTGCATCCCCACATTAATCTCAAAGAGAAAACTGTGTTCGTACCCAAATTTTAGTCTCTGGCTAATCCCCATTGCAAGTAACACAAAATGGAGAATAGAAAAACAAATGAAGATTGAGTCTATAAATCATAAATACAATGTTAAGACAATAGCACTGTATGGAATCAGATTTTAGATCAAATTAAGAGCTGCGTTTAAATATTTCATTCAGATTTAAATTAACCTCATTTACAAATGAAATGATTAGAAAATAAAGTAAATAATAAATGAACTTTATCAATGTTGGCAACACTGTTTACTCAAAAAGCATTTTGATGGTCTCAGGTAAAAACCAAAATATAAGCTAATCCAAATCATTACCGTAATCATGTTCGATTTCTTGAAGACCCTAAATAAAAATAAATAATTTTTAGAGATTCTATATTTTCCTTGAGCAGTCAACCTTTTGTTCTGATCAGCCTTTTTTTTTTCTTCATTACACAAACGTCGACACAACAGTTTAATTGGCTTGTACATTCCTCCAGCTGCAGCCCCTGAGAGCTTTACAGTCAGAAAGTAATACAAATTCAAATAATAAAGAGGAAAAATAAGAACCTCTGCCATTTTTTGGATTTGTTTGGCACACCCAACATAAAAGCTACCCCCTTCTCGCAGCCCCTGCCTTTGAGTTCTATCTCTTTACTATACAATAATGGTAAAGTCAAGGGAATTTTAAGTGTGGGGTCAAAGGAACTAGTTCACCCCACTCTAATCATGCTAGATTTGTTTTTTCTTGAGATGCTTTATTAGAGAAACTAAAGGGTTGACATCTGGAAGTTACCCTTTCAGCTCAGTGTGAAAGCCACTTCAAGGCCATTGAAAAGAAGTCTGTTCCTGGTGCCAGCTTTGGGCTGGGACACAAGCTGGGTAGCTGTCCAAGTCTAGACGGGACCTCTCTTTAATAGAGATGACTGAACCCGTACTGTCATGGTAGACAACGACAGTCGAGCCATGCAAAAGCTGGGTCGTTTAGCATAAATTATCATGTGAACCGTGTTAGCTGAAAGGAGGCTGAGCTGTTCATTAACATTGTGAATTCCTCTTTAGCCCAATTAATGCCAGCGGTGATTGAAATGTTTTGGCAGCCTGTGCGGCTGTGGTGGCGGTGCAGCGGGGCGGAATAAAAAAGGCACCGGGGCATCGGACAGTCAGAGGCTTTAACTGAAACGCTGAATTAATTAGATGTTAAATTGCATCAAATTCTTACAGCTGGCTTGGGAATGAACTGGAAGGAGAAATCGCTTCAAGTTGTCGTAGGAAAAGAATGAGCTGCAAGCCATCAAGATTTAAGATGACTAACTCAACACTCAGAAGTCATTGCTTGATTTGGGATAAACTTTTTTAAAGTTCATGTCAACACAAAGATTGCATCATGTGTTTTGTTTTTGTGATTTTCCCCAGAATGGCTCCATCTTAAAATCAAGTGTACAGTACAGTTTTAATAAAGTGACTGATTATCTCTAAACGCCCAATACATTTTAAATCTCTGTAACTTCATGAATGATTGTTTTAGCTTTTATAAATAGTTTTTTCTGCATTAAATAACAAGTGGTCACCTTCCCCAAGAGTCAAGCAAGAGAAAGGTTTGCCAACAAGAAACAGACTTAGGAGCACTAAATCTTGCTTTTGCTTTTCTCTGCAGCGTCAGAGAAGCTTCCCAACATTCATTCAAAATACGGTGCTATAAAATATTTAGCATATCTGGGCTTTTAAATATTCAGAATTCAAACAACTGAGTATTTAATAAATTAATGCTTAAAAAATACCCGTTAAATATTGTCTCTTGTCCGTGATGATCTGCTGAACGGGGGTTAAAGACTGGCGTTGGCTCTCTTTTGCAGCCTCCTCCAGCACTTGGTGCAAAGAAATCAGCATTGTCTGTCTGCCAGGCTGGATCTCAATGACAAAAAGTGGGTGATGTCGTAGATGCAGCATGGCAGCCATTCTTGCTGAGAGAGGGGAGGAGAATGTTGGCAGCCAGGCAATGAGAGGATGCCATGTCAGAGAGAGGCTCTGATGCCACACAATGAGGCGTCGTGGCGCCGCTCGCTGCCAGATGCTCGGCTCTCTGTTTGGGCTGTAGGTGTTCACACATGTAGACAAAGGTCCATTTATCCATAAGCAGATGTTCACCATGTGTTAGCTTCTGCCTGAGGTTTTAGTCATCTGTGATGCATTTATACTTTTTAATCCATCCAGATCTTCCATCTGATGGGCAGCAGTCAGTGTCATGATGTCTGCAGAACTAAAATCTAAAGTAAGGATTCATCATGTAGTTTTATTCAAAAACACATTACTTACTCAGTACAGCAGCAATCACTATCCAGTCTGACTGAACACTGATGCCCACTGACTTTGATGTTACAGGGTGTGATGTCATTTATTGACAGTGTGCTCTGCAGAAAATTTATGTTTATTGCTTATGTTTATTTACTTGGCAGACACTTTTGTTAAAAGCGACATACAATTTTGAACCTATAAGCAGGGCTGCACATAATTTCTTCATTGAGGAACTCAAGGGAGAACCTGGCGCTGACATTTGGTAAGCACCTCCTCACAGCGAGTTAGCCTCTGGGTGGTGGGAGGGTCCAGTTCTCTGCATGCATGCTTGCGGGGCAACGCATGTTTGTCAACAAGCTTCTGTGGCCTAAATCCTCCTTTGAGCGAAGGAGCGCCCCACTGCGGCATGTGAAACTCATCAGTGTGTTATCAAACGCCGCGCTATCGGGACCACGAAAGCACCGGTCCGCAAAGGAGCATTCGGGCAGAGGGATCAGGTACACACAGAGCGATTGGGTGCTCATGCATAATATCTGGTATGCATGCACACTGGCGGCCCAGTTATGTGCACCCCTGCCTATAAGCCATGGTCTGTTGGGGAAACCGGAGTACCTGGAGGAAACCCACGCATGCATGAGGAGAACATGCAAACTCCATGCAGAAAGGCCGCAGCCCAACCTGCAACCTTCTTGCTGCGAGGCAACACAACAGTGCTACCAACTGCGCCACCATGCAGTTAAAGAAAAGATAGTGTTTTGGTGCAGTTTCTTAGCCTGGCCACGATTCACTGAAACTACTCATTCATAGGGGCAGGATCAATGGTTGTCAATCAAACCGTATTCATATGCTATTGAATAGCGCTAGGACCAATCAGAACCGTTTAGCAACAACCGAAACCAGCTGGTAGATTAAACTTTTACCGTATCCTGTCGGCAAAGCGGCCAATAAATCCTCTTTTAAAATAAAAGACGTAAGTGCCTCTATCTGTTCAAGTCTTAGAGAAAAGCCCAAATCGAAATCGTCCAAAGTTGATGACAAAGCTGTTTCAAACGAACGCGGTTCCCGAGCTGCTGCCATGTTTAAATTCAGAATCGGACTCAGAGCTCTGTCTTAATTGGCTAATCCCGCCCACCAAACCATTAGAGCGCTATGATTGGCCCGGTACGAGACTGACCGGACCAATCAGTGGGCTGCAGAGGTTCCAATGGAGCGTGGCTAGACCAAAGTCCTCAGAGCAGATTTGACGGTCTAGTTCTCTAGGCTAGCAGTTTCTGAATTTACTTCTTGATTTAAAGTCTATTATGATGCACATTTAGATCTCATAAATCTATTTAGGTTTATGTTTTGTGTGATTTATTTCTAACTTCAATTCTGTTTTTTTTAAATAAAACTTTAGAGAGTCTACTAAGTCTTGTAAAGCAGCAATTAAGAACTGTGTGCATCAACAGCCTGCTGGAGGGACTAAATTCTACCATTGTTTGAATGTCATTGAGGGCCGCACAAAATCACTCCGAGGGCCACAAGTGGCCCCTGGGCCACACTTTGGGCACGTCTGCCTTAATATTACAATATTAAAATACTTGAGGTATATATACTCATGTTGAGTAATATGATTCTGGTAATACTTGTGTTCTGATCAAAGCAAAATTAACTTCGAACAATGAGTACCCATTTTTGTACTTTAAAACAAAAACAACCTTTAGTACCGTAGACAGAATATAGAGGCATGATTAAAATAACCTGTTACATCACTGCAAGAGTTGGTGCTGCTAATTTGTACTTTCAAATTATTTCCATGTAATGTGTAGTCATTTAAAGTACTCTCTGTGGGTGTGTTTATTTCATGTTTTTTTATTACAGTGATGAAGCTCAAAGGCTATCATTTGTGGTTCATATGTTTTTTTCAGGCTGTGAACTTTTTTTTTTTAACTCTCAAACAGTTTGCCAGATCTCTGTTCTGCTGTTTACACAACTGTACTGGATTTATCTTTTCGATGGGGTAAATAAGACAAGTGTTATGTATTTGATGGTTTCGACTTGCTGAGTCGACAGTTTGAAATCGAGACAGCGGGCGAAAACTTTGATGATCACAGCAGAGCATCAAGCATTTATTGGACAAACTGCCACAAAAATGTAAAAAAAAAAAAAAAACACCAGCAGACCACTCAGACTATCCAAAGACATCTCGCACCGTTTTTGCTTGATGGTTGAAATTTATAGTTTATTTAAAGCAGCTGCACTCCAAAGAGTTTGATCAAATACTGTTTATACAGGCCCTGAAACAGTTCTGTTAACAGGAAGGGCTGATTACATGTGTGCAGTCGGACCTGATGAAAGCAGAAAGACTTTAATCCTGGTGAATATAGAGTCACTCCGACCATGTGGAGGAGAGGAAAACACGGCTTTCCAAACAACATGTCATCAAGCAGCATGGCGAGTTCATCTGAGGAGAACTTAGAGGGAGGAGGTAGGACATTACTTTTCTCTCTGCTGCTCCGACCCTCAGTTTTTCTACATTCGCCCTTAATGTTCACTACAGTAACACAAAAAGATTCACGAAAACACAACAACACTGTGTATGCAGACACTGCAACAACTGCATATTAAGAAGCGTATGCAACAAAAGATTTGATCTGCGTCACCTATAATAACACAAGCTTCTGTGAAACACATTTTTCCACACAGGGATCTGGTTTGTTCTGGTTTTTGAACTGATCAATCAAACGCAGCATTCAAGAACGATAGATAATTAATTCAAACCATCTGTATGATGTAAAATGCAGTTATTAAGATGTTAGGATGATTTATTTGCCTTGGGTTGTAGATTTTGTGCACCTTTTTGATCAGCTTTATAATAATAATCACTTTTTTCGTTCAAATCGAAGGATTTGCAGCATCGTTACTAGTAAACTTTACAAATGATTAGCTTTTTTTCTGTAGCCTTGAATATTAAAAGAGAGTAACAACTTTAAATGTATCTTTTTATTCTAACAATTTACATAAATGTAAATAGACTTTCCGGTATAGTAATGTCGTATAAATGTTTTGTTCAGAAAACAACGTATTTGGACAAGACGCAACATTATTTAAACCGAACCGTACAAGATATAACTTGTTGCAAGCAAAGAAGACACGCGCACATTGAGTATGTTGAAAGTAGAAAAATGGCTAAAGTGCAAGGAACGCTAATAAAATGAGACAAACAGAAACACCAAGGCCCAAACAGAAGCAGAATGAAAAAATAGAAATACCTGATGTTTTTGTGCACATCTGTTGAAAATAACGCCTGATGGTGATGAGGGGTAAAAATGACAAGGCACATTAAAAGGGGGGGGGGGGAGAAATGCTTTTCCAAATTCTCCTCTTTCGCCTTGAAGACGAGAAAAAAGGCTGAGCAGAAAGCAACCCCACTCGAACAGGGGCTGGGACTTGAGAGCAGATTTTGGGCCGTGCCCTCTTCTCTTCCTGCCCACTTCTGCCCGGCTGCCAAGAGGCAGGGAAGGAAATCACAGCTTCAGAATTCTGCTTATAAGCACTCGCTAAGTTTCCAAAGATTCACGTGGAATATGAGTGACGATAGACTAAGTAGGAAATGGCCAGGTAAACTTCAAAAAGCAGCAGTCATGAGAGCTGATTATCACCAGATAGATGCCTCACTTAGCTTAAGGATTAGTTGCAGGGAAGAGAGAAAAGGACAACTAATCTTGAGTAAAGAAATCAGAAATGAGTACTTACATGCTGCATTGAAACAAAGCCAAAAGAGTTGACAGATTTATTAACAGTTGGCCCAAACAATTTAGTGCCAGATTTTTCTGAAGCATTTCAGAGCAAAGGCTTCTCTGGGAGCCGAGCTAAAGCCTTTTGTCAGCAGTTGGCATCATTCCCAGGTAGTATGCCTCACAGTTCCCACTCTCAGAAGTCACTCTGGACGTCTTTAGTTGTTCTGCACCTGCCTGTGTTTTTGTTCAGACTTAAGTCAGTGGCAGAAAAGAGATCAGCCCTGAGGTTTTTGAGTTTGGTTGCAGCTGTGATTTAAAATCAATTTTTTTAGCAAAATAAGAAAAATGCAGTGTGAGGTATTTCCTGCAAAATATCTAGTGGAATTGTGTCTCGAGGCTGTAAATCTAAATCAAGTCAACATGATGAGAGTTGGTTTCTCAGAAGACGTTAATCCAGAATGAAGCTTCATGTGTATTGTCACGTTGACCTGAGGCGAATGTTTGAGTCTTGAAGAGCCACAGACATAAACGTCAGTATCTTCCATCAGGCGATATCCAAGACAGCTCTATATGTGACGTCATGATTCTTTGGCTTCAGGCTTTTTCTTTTTTTTATCACGTGCATTAAATCTCTTCTTGTGCAGTTTTATTTCTAGAAGCTGGCTACTTTTTTAAATGGAAGAATTGTTGATTGTATTTGCCCCCAAAAAATAAAAGCACAAATCACTTTACTGAAACCGCACGCAGATCGAAGAAGAGCAGAGATGAGCGGAAAAGCAAAAAACTCCTACAGATCTTCCTGTGTGTGTATGTGTGTTTCACTTCCTGTTCACCAACAGTTTGTAAAGCCTTCAGCTGAAAGGATTTGGGCCAGCCTCCATTGGCTCGTTTTCAAAAGAGCACAGCCTGTTTCAGAGAAATGAAAAAAAAAATCTGGCAAGACAAGTTTCTGACGTGAGGCAGTGACCACTCCCAGGACTTTTACTGTCTGCAGGGTGATTCCTTCTCATGCCAGCTCAGTCCTAAGGCTTCCTTTTATCTAGATCCTTGATAATTGGGATTGCTCCACATGTGCTGGTCTTTATCTTATACACACGCAGAGAAAAGGAAGTACAGTCTGCAGTTCTGGGTCTTCAGTCCTTCATAGCAGATGTGAATCAAGCTCTTATGAGAATAAACTCTGATTGTGTTACACTAAACTTCTGTCTGCTGTTTTTTGTTCCTTTTCCTGTGATTCAGGGATCTTGGTGTTGCTTTCAGATCAGTACTGATAGTAAAATTTACTTCAAATTGGGCCTGATGTGAATCTGTTGCTTTCTTTGAGATCACCATTCTGTACCACTTAGTTCTGAGTAATAAAACACAAAGGATTTGGGGAGATGCTGTAGGTGAGAAACACTGTGGTCTCTGTCTCTTTAAGATCATGATGTCCTCACTGCCTCTCCCTTGAAGTCTCGGGCCTTCTCCAGGCAGCCTGCCAGCTACCATGATAGTGTCAAACATCTGCCAACAAAGCCATTAGTCTGAACTTTTTCCTCAGTCAGCAAACTGGACTGCGTGATTAGAACGGAGATGAAGACCACCAACGAGTCTGGTCTTATAAAACCACACATGACGTTTCCTCGATTTCCCATCACGTGTTGGAGCTCACTGCTCTCTGAGCTCAGAACTTGAAAAGTTTGAAGATGTACAACCTGGCTTTTATAAATAATTATGATTTAAAGCATTCCTTTTTAGTAGCTGCAGCTGAGTTTGTTACTTTTGTTTTTCATGACAAACTCTCCATGTGGCTTTGGTGCCTCACAGCTGCTTGTGTGTGTTTGTGTCTGATGGTAGAGCAACATCTGGTGGACGAAGGATGAAATCACACTTTGTTTTTTCATAGTTACACTTTTAATTGTCATATTATTGTAATACAGGTCAAATATATCTAAATTTTTTTGTTTTGTTTTGTTTTTGTTGTTATGCTAACTTGTTACCTGGTGCAGACTTAACAAGTATACTTAATCTCTGTTAGGAGTTTTTTTTCCCATAGAGTTTGTAAGTGTAATAAATTAAAAGTTTTGCTTTAATAACTCTCATTAAAAATAGTAATAAAATTCCCAACTTTATTTGTATATAAATAGAACTAGATGTACTCAGATGGTGATCATTGTAATCCAGACTGAAGGGTCAGAGCATCCTGGTTGGGTGGTGGTGATGAAGGAAGGGGGGCTTGTTGAAAATTCTCTTAGGGTCATGTGATATCTCTCCACCACCTCCATTACTTCCTGACCTTTATGGTTGAGTGTCGCTAAGATAAAATAAATTAATAGATATATAAACTAACTCATAATAGCAAAATTTCAAAAGAAAAGAAAAAAATATTCTGGATTCATGTGTCTCTAAAACTCATGAAACAGTTTAACAGATGTTTTTTCACCTTGCCAGTTATAACAGGCATATTGAAAGTATTTTATTAATGTGTCAGATGAGGCTCCTTAAGCCTCCCATTAATCCCATAATGACTTGTGGTTTTCTGAATGTGTGTAGTGCTCAACACACCCTCTAGATCCCAGCCAACCAAGTAGAGGTAAACCCAGTATTAAGGGGAACCCACTTAGATCCAGTTAATAAATTAAAAAATAAACAGTCCTATTCCATCTGCATTTTTTTTAAATAAAAAACTTAAATGCATGTTGTTGGACTCATTGTTCAGGGAATGAAAAGTAGAAAAACAAAGGGACATCTGTTCTATCACCTGTCACTGTTTTGTAGAAATAAAAACAAGAGAATCAGCTTCCTGAAACCTCATAGCTAACGAGTCTTCTCCCTCCTTCCAAGGCCCTCTTGGTTTCTCCTGTTGACGTGTGTCTGCAGAGCAGATGGCTTTACACATAAATCCTATTAGCAACTTTCTGCTGATGGAGACACAGTAAGTCCTGGTGTTCATGTCCTACTATTCCCTCTGCTAAGAGGCTCGATGTTTTTACTTTCCTAACCTTTGAAAAGAAGCAGTGGTGCAACTTAATCAGGAGGACAAACCATGTCTGCAGAAAAGGTAAAGGATGACTTGTTGCAAAATAATTCTATTTCCTGCTTGCTGATGGGTCATAACTCTTTGACATCTGTTGAACTGCCTGTGAATATGTTTCCCACTGAGGTGGTCTGAATGCATTTAGCCATCATTGGTGTATTAATTTGTGTTTGATGTAAAATAGTAAAGTTATGGTTTTAAGTATGAAATTAGACTGTGGAATTTTGACTCAGCTGTGTGATAATGATGTTTCATAACTCCAGCTGACTGGTGATGCCACTGCAGTCATTACTGATCCAACTTGGACAATATTTACCTGACTGAGGCCTTTAAATCACTGCTGCTGGCAAAACGGGTCACCTTGGTACAACATAAACATGTAACTCTATGAGGGGCTAAACAATCTAACTTTTAATGACATTTATAAATTGTTTTAGCATTTTATTGCTACTATACTTGTGTTTCTACCAGTATCTTTTAAAATAATAGTTTTTTTAACAGTGCCTCTTAACATTGAGACTTTGGGTCTCAACAAGGCAAGCATTTAAAATGTAATGTAAGAAAATTATAAATTCAAAACAAATACATTAAAATTAAGAAAACTGCACAAGAGAATGATGCAGAAATCCCCTTGTGCTTTTTTTTCTTCGTTTTTTAATGTGAAAGAGAGAAAAAGTTTTAAATATAATCAAAACTACTTCTAAAATGCTTCAGTAGGAACACATGAAGACATTGACATGAGTTATAATTTAGCTTAATGGTGTAAAATTGCATTTGACTACAGCATCACAGTATGACAGTTGTCACATTACATGTTGTATCACTGAGTTTGGCTTTTCTTTGGACACAAATAGTCCATAGTATAGCTGTGAGATCTCCTAATAGGATTACCTCCACCATTTCATCCGACTGCAGTTGAACTGACCTCATTCCCTGAACCATGTTCAGGTTGATCTCTGTAAAGTCATATAACTAAAGATGATTGGGAAGACTTTTATTTTATTATATGAAACCATTAAAGGTCACGCCGTCAGAGACTCCTCTGATTATGTTTTTCTTTTTTACAAGACGTTGTCTCAGCAGATGTAAATGTTACCAAAGATTTCACATTACATCACAAACCAATACTTTATTTAATGTTCTAGAAAACACCATCAGATCATTATGTTCTCATCAACATGCAGCCAAAAAGACCTGCATATTATTGTATTGTGTTGATATTTGACTCTTTTAACTAAAAAATTTATTTCATTTTCTTTCTTAATTTTTCTTTTATTCTCTTTCTGACCCTTGATTTCCTTCTTCTCTGACTTTATTATGGTGAGTTTTTGACTCCACATTAAATAAATGTTTCAAACTTTTTGTTTTTTCTATGTATTGTCATTCCACAATAAATCCATGAGTCTAACTATAATTGCTGTTGTATTTTAACAGAAAATCCACAGAAGCCAAAAAAGAAGAAAGAGCAGGCCAACAGCACATCTGAAACCAAGCTGAATGGAACCGATGCCAAACCCAAAAAAACAAAGACCAAGAAGAATGAAGATGCAGTCGAGGAGAAGAGCTCCACCATTCAAAGTGAGCAACTTTTAGCTCTTGTTTTATTTTACAGAAAGCCTAACAAGACCAACTGATTCTGTTTCCTTTACCTTTACAGATGGAAAAAAGGTAAAGAAAAAGAAACCAGATAAAGACAAAGAAGAACCGGACAAAGAAAAGGAGAAAGAACCAAAGAAGAAAACCAAAAGTGCTCCAAAAAAGAAAAAAGGCAAGTTTTTGGGATCACTTGCACTCAGGTGCCACCTTTTGAAGTAAAACATGGCAATTATCACACACTACTTGATAACAACTAATATTACATTCCGTATTGATTTCAATGTACTTTATTTAAAGAAAATGTCAAACTCATTATTGCTTCCCTCCAGGTTCAGACACAGATGATGACAACGATGACGATGATGACACCCCGAAAAAGAAAACAAAGAAAAAAACAACAAAGGACAGTTCTCCATCAGCAAGCTCTGCCAAGGAGAAAAAATCTAAATCTAAAGGTAAAACTATTTCATAAAGAAATTCACACTAAATTAACAAAATTAACATTCCTCCCATTCAAATTAAACATATACCCTTTTTAAAGAACTTCACCAGAAAGTGTTTACCCCAGAGTACCTTTTCTTTTTATTATTAAGATTTTATTGACTCAAAATACTATTTTAATAGAGGGGAATTCGTTAGCTTAGTAACTCATATTAACACATGTTGTAGCTTATAATGTCAGTTTCTACAAAGAATCATATCAAGTTCTAGCTGTGGGCCAGAAGGATCTTCTGTAGCTGTTTTTGTTACAGCTGATCTGAAGAAACCAGACTGAAGACACTCTGTTTTTGAATTCCTGTCTTGTTAAGAGGATGCTTGGGGTTGTCCATCATGTTCTTCATTTTATAAAGCATCCTCCTTTGTCTACTCAGCTCCAGAGGCTGCAGAGTCTGCAGATCACAGCCAGCCTTCATTTTCAACTTCTTCAACTTTATGAGATCAATGGCTCTGATGATGCTGCCCCAACAAATGAATGCAAAAGAGACCAGATAGAACATCTGCAATATTTTGCTACAAACGTTTAAGGATCTGAGCTTCCTTGAGTCAGCCCTGTCCATTCTTGTAAACATCGTCACTTTTGCATCTCCAGTCCAGTCTGCTGTCCAGGTGAACACCGAGGTTTCTAGATTCCTCCACCACCTTCACTTCTTCTTCCATGATGAAAAAAGTGTTGGACACATTCCTTCTCCAAAAATCCACAGTCATAGCCTTTGTTTTGCTCAAATTTAGGATGAAATGATTTCCAAACTATTTCACGAAGTGGTCTACCAGTTCTCTGTACATGGTCTCTTGTCCATCTCTGATACATCCAACAACTGAGTATTTGATTTCCAATAGCTGTCTCTCAAGGACTTTCATGATGTGTAACTGTAGGCAACAGGTCTATAGGCAGATGGATGAGGTTTCTTGGTAACTGGAACAAGGCAGGATGTCTTTCACAGCACTGGAACTGTCTCCTGGATCAGACTAAGATTGAAGAGGTGCTGCAGAATCGTTGGTCTGCACAGGCATTGAGGACTCTGGGCTGACACCATCTGGATCTGCAGCCTTGTTCTAGTTTAGTTTCTCCAGCTGCCTCTTCGCCTGACTGCTACAAGCAGACAGGCAGGACAGGGAGGTGGAGGGAGCACCACCTTCTCTTGATGTGGTTGACAGCAATGATAGATCCATGGCTGAGGTGGAGGATAAAACAGATGAAACAGTTGATGTGTGACAGGGAAGCTGTGGGTCAAGGAGAGTGGAAGGTCTGTTTGGATGGGTCAGGAGAGGAGGATCCCTGTCCCTGAAGACCACTGAGTTCTTGTTAAGAAGTTCTTTCAGATCACTGGTAATCCAGGGTTTGTTATTGGAGAAGCCCCTCACTGTTCTGGTGGGGATGAAGTTGTTCACACAGCAGTTTATTTACTCAGTCGTGATATACAAATCAATCAAATACTAAAATACTAGCCAACACCACAAACCCTATTTTCATTCCATGTTTATAAACTGTAATCAAAACTAAAATAGCAAATTACCATAACTATTTTACATTTTCAATGAAACTCTTTAAAAATGTTCAATCCCAGGTGCTTTTTACAGGGTTAAAACAAAGCAACCCACCTGTAACTGTTACCAGTTTAAGTCAAGGCTGTCTTTAGAGGGTTGGAAGAAACCCAGAACGTTCTAGCTGTAAGGCAAGAGTGGTAAACATCACACCTCACTGCTGCCAAAGGCATTCAAACAGCAGTTATATCAGCAGACTGCAGGTAAGAGGATTAGGTTGTTTTATTGTGTAATAACAAATGAATGGAACTGACAGTGAGAGCATCACAATAAATAATAGATAGACAAGTAGTTCATACTTAAATCATCAACAAATATAAACTAACTAAATTATATGAGTGTTTTATTTAGGTTTATTAAACGTTGAATGTACACAGTCAGGACTATTTATTTGATGTTTGGAAACAAAAGAAAAGGAAAATGCATTTTCAACAAAAAACAAACAAAGATCTAAGAAAATGAATCAATTAATAAATATGATAAATACATAAAGGAATGTATCCTCCTCTCATGACTTCAGACAGAATTGTGTTTTTGTTTCTCTTTGTTTTCGTCCTCGTCCTCATGAGGGTTTTGGCCCACCTGACAGCACATTTTAGTTAAGTGACGATTATTTTTATCCAAAAGAAATGCAGAAATGGACATGGAATATTGTTGATTTTCACCAAAAAACGGTGGAAGTCAGCTGATTTGTCTTTGAGCTTTTTCTTTACTTATTTATAAAATATCTTTTGATTTAATCTCACCATCAGAGTGAGATCAGAGACATCACTCAAAATCCAAAATGTTGACCATGAAACACAGAAGGGCTCAGTGAGGTGCTCTCATTGAGCGTTAAGCCACATGAGGAGTGTTGAATTTTCTGAGCCTCCTATAAGACAAGTTATCAGAGAAACTGAGCGACGAGTGCTGCTGACCTTCAACTTTTCCCTCTTTAGACAGAGCATCAAAATCAGCACCAAATGAACAAGCTATGTATTTATGTCAAATGTTCAATGTCAATAAGGCTCAGAGTTCATTTTTTTAAATCACACTTAAATCCCCAAATAACACATCCCAATAAGCTAAATTAATTGTATTTTTAATTAATTCATTTAGTTCATGTGTTTTTTTTCCATAATGGAGATCAACATTTCACTTCATCTATCACCTCTCCCTTCAAATAACTCTCTGATCATTCCTCTCCTTGGTCTTTAGTATTACCGAGGAATCATTTAAAGTCTTTTTAAAGCTTCTAGACCAATTCAGTAAAATCTATAAACTAAATATCACATTATCATAATGTTAATCTTATTACATGTACATGTATTACATGTTATATATTAAGTTCTTTTTTTTTTATTATTCTGATAAAACTCTGTCCAAAAATACTATTTGAAATGTTTATTGAGGGTATTTTGTTTTACAATACATTTTTTAAAACCATTTTTCTAGTCCAAAGTGCCCCTTTTTGCAAAGCTTCTAAAAACGCTTTTTTTTCATATGTGGACCTGTGACGTCAGCTAAGGGAGCTCCTAGCTAGGTGGCGCTGCTTACAGTGTTGTCAGATGTAGATAAATAAAGTATTTGTAGGATAATTTAACACTCTGTACGATCAATAATCCCATAAATATGATCATTTGAGCCCTTTGTTGTGTGGAGTTTGTGTAACAGATGCTTGTTTTAATCATTGTGTAGATTTTTTAAAGCTAAACTACTTTAACATCTCAGACTGGCACCGCTCTAGTCTGCCAGCTGCCTGCTCGCTGTCGGCGATGAGTTGTTAGTTTTAGGTTAGAGCGCTCTTTAATCGAGTCGGTGTGAATTCATTTTAATAAAAAATGCTAAATTATTATGTTTATGAATGCCAATCGCCAGTCTGTCAGGACACTGAGTCAACAACGGGACGGCTTCCTTACCGGTACGGTGACTTCTGTTTGGAGACGAAAAACTCCGGCGGTCCTGGTCTAGTCCAGGACTGGATGTGATGGAGTCCCACATACCGACGAAAAACATTCAGTGTGACTCTAAACAGGCGCCGTTACTTCGATCCATTCACCGGAACCGCTGTTAGCACACAGCAGCTAACAGGAGCTAACGGGGAGACTTGAGTCTCGTTTCCATGCCAGGTTTGGTACGGTTCGTGGTGGGTCGTAATCCGGTACCGGTCCGCGATTTCATGAGAGCATTTCCTTCAGGTGTCTGACCCTCACCTGGCTGGCGGGGTACAGTAAATCCATGCCGCGATGCTCTCCAGAGGGGCTTCCCGTTCCCAGCGGGGCTACCAAGAGGGGCTTCACGGCGGGGGTTCCAGCCTGACCCGACACTGTTTCGGTCAGCCTCGAACCGTTTAGCTGCATCCTGTGAAACTTTTTATAAACCCTTTCATTTCTTAACAATCCACCTGAACGCAGCTCAATGTTGGAGCTCTGATGATCAAAACCTGGTGCTAAACGCTGGTATTTTACCCAGACCCAAGTGAGGAGGTGGGTCACGGTCTACAGCTGGACCGACAGGGTACAGCCTTACAGGACTGATTGTTTTTATCTTTTTTTTTTTTTTTTTTATCTTAATAACTGCTCACTATAGTAATAAAGTAATAAAATAACGGCACTCTAGGGGTTTGTTTTGCTCGTCACAAGTAGTGATAAGTGGATCAGTTTTCTATATAGAGAACGAACGGTCTCCCTGAACTGTCGTCACTTCCGGTTTGGTGAAAAAATTGACAATTCTCACAAAAACGAATCCAAGAGCCTAAATAAGCTGAATTTGTGTAAATTTTTATTCAGAAAAAGTTTCTATTATATTTCTCTAAACATTTGTTTAAGGGAGTGTCTAACTTAAAATATGCTCTTTAAGGTTTTTCTCAGCCTCACAAGTTCTTTGTTTAACCCTTTAACTTCAACACTAAGAAAAAGACAATAATTTATTTGCCTTTTTTATTCATTGAGGGGTAGAATGCAAAGTAATAATATTGTAAAAATAATCATAATATTTATAAGCTAATAATAATAATGTAATAATGTAGTTTTTTTTATTTAAACATTGCATATATATATATATATATATATATATATATATATATATATATATATTTTTTTTTTTTTTTTTTTTTTTTTTTTTTTTTTTTTTTTTTTTTTTTTTAATTGTTGTTAAATCTTTTTTAATTAAGCCGAGTGCATGTTTAATCAAATATAGGGACTAAAATGTGCTCTAGTGACGGACCTGCCAGTTAAAGGGTAATACCCCTGTACCTTTATGTGCTGCTCTATTGAAGCTAAAGGGTTCAGTTTGTATGTAGTTCAGGATGAGCTTGATAGATAACACCCAAATCGTCACACTGTATTGATGCTCATTTCTGTTATTTTTTAAAATCATTTTCAGAACTCTTGAACTTAGTTTACCCTCAAACATCTCAGATCAGCTATCAGTCATTTCAGGAAACATGCGCTAACTTGTTGTGTTTATGACTTTCTGCTCCTTGAAAGGAAAGTGAAGATTCTGCTTCTAGTTTTAGGATTTCTTAAGTTAATCGTTTACAAGTCTTTCAGTTTTGCCATTATAGTTTTGCTTTCACAGTTAACAACTCACTGTTGAATAAAGTGAATCTTAAATTACTAAAGTTTTTCTGTAGATACTTATTTTTAATTACACATACATTCTTATCTCTAAGCAAACAGTTAGTGTTGATTCAACAGCTTGTCTTTGCATCCCAAATCACCTAATAGCAGATATTGCTTTAAATTTTTAACAATTTTTGTTTATATATTTATTTTTTTATTTACTGATGATCATTTAAACACATGTTTTGTCTTCAGTTCCAATGTGATATTTTAAATATTAATGTAACGGCCAATATCATATTCCCTGCTTTTAAGATGTTTGTTAACTTGCATGATTTTCCTTGAGTAAATAATACATTGTCTGGTTAAAATTCCACAAAGGAAAGATTAAACCCCAAATCCATCTATGTTAGTTTTTAACCACCAGGTGTTTTATGGTTTTCAAGGTAGATGGTTTAGAATTTGGCCCAATTTGCTGCTCAAGAGCGACATCTGGTGGTCAAATTATATGACAAAAGTTTGGGGAACAGTTATAATACCCTGACTATTTAGACAAAACAAATTGAAGTAGATTAAACAATACTACCTACTAAAGGGCTTTTAAATCCTACACTTCTTTATTGTTAAAATCCTACAGAAAGCACAGTCACTGTAGAGCTTTAAGGATTCATTTGTCAACAGCTTAGGGTGTGTGAACATGTTGGAACAGATTCATGATTGTGGAACAGGTTTTAGGAGCGAGTGTTGACAGTATCGTGGGTGTAATCAAGGTTTGAGGATATGAAACTTATGGCACTAATTTGAGTGAAGTGCTTGAATTTATTCTTCATTTGAGTTGTGAACTGAACAGATTTAGTCTCCTAAACTCCTGCAGAAGGACGTCATCTGTTTTCATCTGTCAAATGTAGATTATTTGTCACTAATAAAATCAGAATAATTTGAAATTGAGCAAATCCCAATTAGGTCTGAATTCTTGCAGCATTCTTCAGCTGTCATAATATGACAACACAGCTGGATGAAGGAACGAGAGCAGATGCATACAAAATCAAGAATGCATGCTCAGAATTAGTTCTGCTGCTGCACATCTGCCCCACTCTCTAAATGTTATTGGTTAATTAGCCACAGTTGTGGATTTCACTCCTCAACATTCTCCAACTTAAAGAAATAAACTTTTTTCTTGTGAACATCAGGTTGCATTCCTTCGTGTTGCTGAGCGCTCTCAATTTCAAGGACCAACATTTTAATTATGTTTTCCATTTTGCAGAGGACAAAGATTCTGATGGAAAAGAAAAAAAATCCAAGTCGAAAGAAAAAGAGAAGAAGAAAGAACCAGCTTCAATGTTCATGATTAATGGAGACAAAGAATCTAAAAGCAAAAAAAAAGGTAGAACATGTTTGGTATTTATAAGGATTTGATTGATTTAGCTTAAAATAAAACCTTCATATAACACGGATTAATTGTATCTGTAGTAGCATGATAACCTATGTCCACGTTGAAAAAAAAAAAAAACTAAATAAAAGTTTAATTTAACTAATAATCTGGTTTGCTGAGCAGTGGCCAAATCAGACAGCGACGACAGTGAAGAAGAGACAAAGTCGACCAAATCAAAGAAGAAATCTACTGCTGGTTCTGCGTCCATGTTCCAGACATCAACAGATAAGGACAAAGACAAAAACAAAGACAAGAAGACAAAGAAAAAAGGTGCGTTCACTACAAATTCTTCCTCTATTTCAACCTGTGACAATATGTGACTTGTTTTGTTTTCTATTCCAGGAAAAGCTGAAGAGAGTGATGAATCTGACTCAGAAAAAGAGGAAAAGTCTAAGAAGAAGAAGGGGAAAGGAAAGAAGAAAAAGGTAGACACATTGACGTGTTATACAGACCAGGAAATAATTCATCAAACTGAGAGAATCGTGGAGTTGCATTTATTTATTTATCCTCTTCAATCAGGAGAGATCTCCCTCACCTGATATTGAGTTTGACGACCTGGAGAAGTTTGTGCTGCAGCCGGCTCCGCAGGGCAAAACGGTTAAATGCAGGGTGACTCGGGACCAGAGGGGGGTGGATAAGAGCCTCTACCCACTGTACTACCTTCATCTGGACAACGATAAAAAGGTCACGTCATTATAAGGTGTTGTTTTGTTCAAAGAAGTAGTCTGAAGTTGTAAAATGTGCAGCTAATTCTGTCTAGATACATCTTGAATCTCTAAATCTATAGTTATCTCAGCAGTAAAATAAATAATTGTAATAGTTTACAGCAACTATAACAATTCTGATCATTCCGTCAGTGTGTTTAAAAAAACAGAAGGATGAGTGACTGAAATATGCAGCAGCTGCAAAAACCTTCACCTGTTTCTTCTTCTGGTTTATATTTACATGCTAAACAAGTGAATTAGGATAATATATTAAATGGAAGTTATTAAAACTTCTGACCGGGGAAATTAATTATTACATGCATAAAAGATATAATCAGATAAATTATTATTTACTCATCTGTCTACTGTTATATTTTAGAAATTTAATATAGACACAGCCACCTTTTAGTTTGCACATCAGCTTTTTTTCCTTGCAGACCAACATGACTTTCAACATTTCCTCTTTGCAGACATTCTTGTTGGCTGGCAGAAAAAGAAAAAAAAGCACAACTTCTAATTACCTGATCTCCATTGATGCCACTGACTTGTCCAGAGGTGGTGAGAATTTTGTCGGAAAGCTGAGGTATGTGAATGGATCAAAGGTCTTTATAAATGTTTTTTGCTGCAGAATTAATTCAGGAAATGATTGTCTCTGTTACTCAGGTCAAATCTGATGGGAACAAAGTTCACTGTGTTCGATAATGCTCTGAATCCAGAAAGAGCTCTTCCAGATTTGTCCAACGCACGGCAAGAGTTAGCAGGCATCATTTATGTGAGTTATTTTTACAGCTCGTCGGGCAGTGTTTTTCAGGAACGTTATTTGATTTTAATGTGTTTTTGTTCCTGACCTCAGGAGACAAATGTTTTAGGAATGAAAGGACCCAGAAGGATGACAGTCATCATTCCAGGAATGGACAAGGACAATGACAGAGTCCCACTCAGACCCAGAAACGTAAGAGACACGAGTTCAGGAAGGGCTGAAAAGTGACATCAAAATGAGTGAAAGCTGCATAATTTATAAGAAGAGGACATTATCCAGCATAGGTGTTAGGCAACAAAAACATTTTTGAAGGCAGTTACCTTAATTAATATTTTAACTGTCATCAGCTGAGAATTTCTGACTTGTTAAATCTTGTAACATTTAATTATGAGAACAATAAATGGAGAGTCTGAAAGTGTGCCAACAGAGTTCTCTGAAATAGGAGAAAGCTTCAAAAAGTCAAATCATATTCGATATGTAATTAGCATTGTCCAATATGCTATTTGAATAGGATGAATTCTACTTATAAAAGTCAAAATAACTTAGGGAAACCAAAGAAAGGGTCATCTCTTTGGCTAAACCTCACAACAACCCACCTTTATAGATGCTCTAACTTTTAAATTGCATGCAAAAAAAAAGAGATCATTTAAAATATACAGAGAGACAGATTATGCTTTTGGATTGATTTATCATTAATTAAAGCTTAAATTGTAATTTGCAAAACATCATATTTGAATAAATGCACAAAACTTAAATTGGCTTTCTTTTGTTTCTAAATTTAGGAGGAGAAAAATGTTTCTAAAATGTTCTTGGCCTATATACAGTATTTAACGGGGGGTGCATTTATACAGTACAGTTAGTTTTTACAAACCTCACCACCGTTTCACACTCGGAAAAGAACATTCAGTCCTTCATAACAACAATTTATCTGTCCATCGGCTCATAGTTTGATTCATGACTTCTTTATTAAGAGAGCCTCAGAAGGCCAGTGGAAGTCATATTGCTCTTTGTTTGACTGAATTATGTTTCATCATTTGTCCACAGGATTGTGACGGCTTGTTGGTAAGGTACCAGAATAGAAGGACGGAAAATCTGATTGAGCTTCACAACAAGACGCCTGTGTGGAACGAAGAGACGGCCTCTCATGTGCTGAACTTTAACGGCAGGGTGACCCAGGCCTCCGTCAAGAACTTCCAGATCGTCCATAGCAAAGACTGTGAGTACTTCTCACCCACGTCCTTTCCTGGAAGTCCTCAAATAAAGGCCTTTAAACTGTTTACTGATGTTATATATATATATATATAAGGAATTGTACTTATGTAGTGGATCTAGAGAATTTGTTATTTATGCACACATGTACTTACAATAGTGTGAGTCAAATTGTAATCAAACTACTTTTGTAGCACAGCTGCCCTGGGGCAGTCTGATGGAGGCGAGGCTGCCTTTTTGCACCACCATTCCCTCTGACCACTACCACCATTAACACACAAGTCAGGCAAGACTCAGACTAAGCTGGGATCAAACTGTCAACCCACTTACCCGCCTGATCCACTGCTGCACCGGCAGGAGAAAGCTTCAAAATAAATCCAACACACAATTATCACTGTCCAAAATGTCGTATATGATGTATCTTACTTATAAAGTCAACAAAAGTTAGGGAAACCCCAAAAAAGGTCATAAAATCACAGATCAGCAAAGATCGGTGATTTGGATTTTCCTGTGTCAGCCTGTTCATATCTCTCAAAACAACACTTCATTTATATAAAACTCTCTTTTTTCGCCTTTTTTCCCCCAGTGGACTACATTGTGATGCAGTTTGGGAGAATAGCTGATGACATCTTCACCCTGGACTATAACTACCCCCTGTGTGCCGTGCAGGCGTTTGCCATTGCTCTCTCCAGCTTCGATGGCAAAATAGCTTGTGAATAATCTAAACATCATCAGCTGAAACAGAACGCAGCAGGATCACACGCAGACCAACACATGACTCTGGACTCAACAGTATCAAATGATGGTTCTGCTCTTCGTGTGCAGCCTGCTGCTCTCCGGCCTTTTATTGGTTTCCTCCTCCAGGTGTAGCAAACAGATTGAGTCTTTATAGCATTATTATCTGATCTAGCATGGCGCAGGAGGGCTTTGTTTTCTGTTTTGGTCTTTTAGTGGAAACGTCAGGATTTCTGCGAACCACTAAACTTCAGTCCCAGCTGTGTTGTAAGATTGAACAGTAATTAAAGGTGTTTTTGCATCATTTGGAGTAGTTTTTGTTTTTTTGTGATTTAATGTTTTAAATGTTTTGTTTAGGGCAGAATTCTATATTTAATTGGAATAGTTCAACTTCATAACATAAAATTACCTGACATTGCTGAATATTTAGAATCATTGTGCTACAGTTGTAGGTTTTGAGTTTTGTTAAAGTCATATTTATACAAAAAGTGTCATATCTTTTTTAAAATCTGCTTTTATTTGCAGGTTTTGCTCCGAATCTGTTCTTGTTTGTCTGATTTGAGCTTTTATGGACTTTTCTATTGACACCATTCTGATCATAATTTTATAAATTCCTTCTATTTTCTTGAACTTTGCCTCATATTTATGTGCAGTTTGTAACATTTATGGATTACATTTCCCTGATTTTAATCTCTGTTGTTCACATACATGCTCTGGACATTAAACCCTTCACACTTGGCTCTTGTAATCCGTCAGAACAGTTTTAAAGCGTGTTTTGTGATCGTACAGCAGGCTGCTGGCAGATAGTAAGACAGATTCCAGTTGCAGCTTTTGGAGACACCCACCCACACTGTTCTTCAGTGGTTGCCTGACATGTTGAGGGCTTCGCTCAGGATGATAAACCAGTTTGTAGCGAGGGCCTAAAGCCGAAGCGAGAGGTGTGTATTCTGCCTGAACCTGTTGAGGCAGTTGTCCAAACTCGCAAATTAAATGAAGCCTGAAGCTGGCGGCTCCTCTTTAACAGATGCTGTAAGGTGAGTTTCCCCCCCCCTCCCTCATTGTCTGGTGTTTGTTTCATGACCTACAGCTAAACAACTTAATTGTCTTCTTAAAGTTTTTCTTTTTTTTCTTTGCTGAGTGTATATAAAGTATTAATGTGCTTGATATTAAATGATTACAGAATGTTGCAACCACACTGTTGACCAACAGAAGGAGCTGTTGCTGGATGGAAATGCATATTTTGCTCAATACTATCAGAAGAAAAAAACTTTTAAAAATAAAATAAAGAAACAATAAGTCAAATGTGTTTTAATCTGCATAAACCAAAGTATGTTTAAATTCTGATTATTTTCTACTTGTTATACGTTTTTTGTCTAATTTTTTTAAAAAGGCTATAAAATATAAAACTGAATACCAGATGCTGTTCCATGTGTTCTATTAGGGTTGCGTTTGTTATTTAACAGATCACAATGTGGGTTTTATGGAGAAGATATGACGTAAAGGAGATAAACATGTCCACCTGATTTGAGGATAATTACTTCAGCAATAGAGCTGTTCTGTTACAGGATAATACTGCATTTGTTTTCAGCAGACTGATGTTTCTTCTGTGTCTTATTTTTCATAACTTTTCTTATAGGAAAATGAGAAAAAACAAAACGATTAAATCGTGTTTTCTGACATTAATCAAAGGATATGTGTTGTGTTGGCAGATCAGTGTTTCACCTGCTGGAGTAAATAAATAAAACATCTTAACTGATTTTGAAAATGTGAAATTATTTTGTCTCACTCACACACATTATATGATCTGATGTGAGGTTTTGTGTATAAAGTTTCAACATCTCAAAAAGGAGAACATACAATTCCTCTATGAACATTCCTCTGAATTATTAGACTTAACAAGTTCATGAAGAGAAACATTTATTTCTATATATGAAACATTAAAAAAAGCTTCAGATATAACATTTGCTGTTTTCAGCACAATTCATCCATCCTTAGAAATAAAATTGTTTTAGTAGTTTAGGTGAAATATTTTGCCTAATAATGCATTCAGATAAACGTGATCATTTAGTCTACAGAACTATTTGCTTTATTTGACATTATATTTTTTGTCTTTTAGCCAAAAAATATTGGTTTTTGAAAGTGTGAGATGATTTTAGCTCAATGGAGGAAAAGAAAATTAAATATTTGTAAAATAGTTTTTAAAATATGAGGTGTAGCAGCTGCCCAATAAAAAGCTTTAATATTATCTTGTTTAAATATTAATTCGTTTTTTATTTTAAATCCTGTTAATTTTTGTTTAACCGTATTAAGATTTGACTATATAAATGTTAAATTTCACATATTTCCCAGCTCTTAACAGCTGTGTGAGGCTGTTTCTTGTTGTTTTTGTTTTTCTTTTCGACCGGAAGCTCCGGTGTTCTGTGATTTAGGGCGGGGCTTAGGGCGGAGTCTCCGCCCCACGGACTAGTTGATTGACGCGCACTGATGGCTCCTCCTTGTAAAGTCTTTCTTTCCCCTCCCCCTTCGTTTTCCAGTGTAGTGCGTTGATTTCATACCAAAGCCATACTTAACATTCCACTTATACTGTCAAACCTCTGAGAAATATTACGGAAAACAACAAGGCGCCAAATTTTAACAAAGTTACTAAAAACAGCAGCCGGTGTCACTGAGAGGAATAAGAAGGCTGATAGAATTTTGTAAAAAGGTAAGTTATCCTCAAAAGTTCCCTCTTTCTGGTCGCAGCCTTTAACAGCAGAGCGTTTTCATGCCGCTTGTCTCGGGGAAGTTTTCAGATCATTGTCATTTTTCACATTTTTGCGCGGAGCTGCCTGCGTTGGGAGGGAAGACAAATATGTGGAGATTGATACACGATTGTGTTCGACTTTCCCAGAGAGCAGGGAAATCTTTGACAGGATCTGGACAATCTTACCCCCCACTAGAAGTCCACACAATATTACTAAAAGCAAAACGAGAAGGGAACAAGTTCCAGTTTTTGGCACAGAAGTGAGTCAGAATGTGTGTTTTCTGTCCCAGACAGTTCTCACCTGGACCCAACAGCTTTGAGGAGTCCAACTGTTTTACCAACTGGTCCAAAGAGACACCAGAACAATCTGGAGGAATAACTTCGGACTGGTTTGGACTTTTGCATCCTAAGAGGTAAGAAGTTCCTCATCAGTCAGCGCAGTTTAACGAAACCAAGATCTGTTGGTTCAGCAGCGCGGAGGTTTTCAAATCGACGCTTTTAACTTTGTATTTAATTCAAAAACGCCAAAAATATCAACAAAACATTAAAAAGTCGACCTCTTTTTCTCCAATTAGCTTCAATACTTTGTCTTTGGAGTTGGTTTAAAACTAAAAATTAAAAATTTTAGGAGCTAATTACTTGTTATTTTATTGGTATTGGCCAAAAACTCAAAACTTTTAAAACTCTTTCAGATTTTTAACACAGAAAATGTATTTAAACGTAATTTATTCAAGTTTTATAATGTTGATTTTACATTTGATTGTATTAGGACAGACAAATAAAAAAAGTATGCAAATTGATTTCAGTACATGGGACTTATTCTGTATACTAACTTTTAGTTTTTATTTTAAATAAACGTTTCTATTTACTTATCAGAAAGAAAGAAAAATCCAAAATATAATATGTTTAAAAAATTTTGTTCAACTTAAAATAAATTCCCTGCCTGTTGAGGAAATAATTTAGAGAATATAAGTTAACAGGGGAAAAAAAAGTATTATTTGAGTTCACAACACAAGATAACAGTCTGTTTATAAAAAGTTTTACTAACTCATAATTGAGTCCTAAATTTGTATTGTTTAACCATAAAATGTATAATTATTGAAATTAATCCTTATCTAATGTCTGATTTAGGTTTTCCAATATGTCTGGTAGGTTTTCTTTTTATGTCAACAAACAGAGCTTGTGATGATATGCTGCAAAGTCCCACTAAGCACATAATTCATAGGTGAGGATTTGAGATGCATGGATATGTAGCGGGCTAATTGTATAATTAGATGCTCTCGACCTCGGGCTACACCTGCTCTCTGCTCTGTGTTCAGACTCCACAGCTACTCAGGCTTTATCACAGTTTTTACTTTGGTTAAGAAAAGGTAGAAAACAGCATTCCGACTTCATGCGGTCACATAGCTGCATGGTTGAAGCTCTGACAGTCAACAGGTTTAACAAAACAGCAGAATGCAGTCCGTCCAGTTGGTCACAGCGAGCGGAAAAACACTCCTAACTCTTAATCTGGCCTTTATGGCGATGATTTTAAATTGTACATATTGTCATGCTTGATTTTTAGACCTTTTTTTAAAACCCTTTGAATGAAATTCAAGAGCTAAATAAAGCCAACTGTTGTTGTGGCTGTAAATTTACATACAGCACGTTTTTGACACATCTTTCATAACCAGAATAATCAACACAAAATAGCTCCTCTACTTTTGATGTGACATGATCAAGACCCAATATAATACCAGATTTGTTGCTGATGGATAAATCTGGAAATGATTAAGGATTCTGCAGCCCTGACAGATTTCTCGTCTTTGTTTTAGAGCAGCGTGAATCAATCAGGCCTCAGGCATTGTGTTTCCCAGTCTTGGTGAGTTTAGTGTGTTTGCCTTGTCTTTTTGTGAGCGAGGTGAAGGGAAAGTTTTACAGCTTTACCCGTGTCGTGGAGGTCAGTCAGATATCACCTCTGTTGTCTGTTTTTATGCAGCTGTTTTCCCTCAGGGTGAGAACCCTTAATAACCACGTGTTCTTTTCTTTATACTTAAAACCTCAATTGTTTCTGATGTAAAATAAAAATGAAACAACATTTCAAAGTGTTTGTGTGTTTTCCCGCGCTGAAGTGCATCATCTATTTGTCCTCCGTGGTGTTTACTTTGGATGCAGGTCTGTTGACTGTTTGTCAGTAGCTGCTTCACCCGTTTGTGTTAAACCCACAGAAGACCAGCTAATGAGCTTGTGCCCATTTGTGTGTCCATCGGCCGCTTTTTAGCACCATCCCCAGAAGTGCTCGTCCAAATGGTGGACACTCACCCCCCCCCCCCCCCCCCCCCCCCCCCCCCCCCCCCCCCCCCCCCC
>SSNR01000005.1:3693286-3783919 GCA_006937965.1 Callopanchax toddi
CCCCCCCCCCCCCCCCCCCCCCCCCTCACGCTCAAGCCAGAACTGAACAAACACAGATCCCCTCATGCCTCTGGACACAGAGAGCTCAGAGGTATCCTACAGCTTTCAGCAGAGGGCCTTAAATGTTGGTCTGGAATACAATATACAGTTTGACACATCAGATTAAGAAGTTGGTTTAATTGAATTTTGCACAACCAAATAGAAAAGTGATCCGTTTGAACCAAAAGTGGTCAAATGTTCACACATTTCACTCTTAAACCTTTGTTTTGTTAGCGTTGTATTCAGATTCATGCACTGCTATATATATATATATATATATATATATATAGTCCAAGTCATCAGGTTTTGAACAGATAAGCTTTTCTGGCCTCCTTGTTCGGACCACTCAGAGGAGGAGCCGGGGAGTGGCCTAGAACAGTGTGCTCTTTGTGTCAGTTGTCCACAAACTTGTTAAATGTTTTAGTTGTTCTTTCTCTGGCGACCAGCTTCTAGGAGTTATGTTCCATGTACTGAAGCGAGGCACAGCCCCTGCAGGAGGAGATGTCTTTGAAGGTGTGTGCCGGTGTCTGCAGCCACCTCATTACTGATAACAGGAGGCTCAGTCACCCCCTTCCCGATGAAAGCCTGCTTCGTTTCATAAGTTTTTGTGTGTTTGGCCTGCGTGTTGCTGTGGAGCTCCAGTGACCCAAGGGCACTCATGTGAAACTCCTTTAATCCCTCTGCGCGGGGTGTTTTAGGTTGTGGGATGATCTCCTGCAACACAGGACTTATTTATTTTAGCCCTTTTCAGACTGATCTGTTTCTGTCTTCGTGCAAACACCAAACGATCAACAGTGCAACAAGTTCAGTCTCTCTGGTTTGATTTTCTGTGAAATTCTTCTGTATAGGATCCCGATCAAAGTCACGGTTGCCTTCGCTGCCTCGTGGGACGATTAATGCAGTTTGAAGAGTTATTGGCTGGTGTGTTCTGCAGAATGTCTCGAAGGTTTTGCAGATTATGGCCTCAAACCGCTCCCCTCACCACAAAATGACCAATTCAGTCTAGAATGGCTTCTCCGCTACGTTCCTTGGAAATTTTCTGATTAGAATGCTGATTCAGACTGTGGAAGGAAAAGAGACACTATGGCTCAGTTTGTCAGTCTTTCCCTTTTCAGCTAGAGTCAAGCGTGACTGTCTGAAAGCGTAGCAGTTGACCACATGGCCAGGAGCATCTACTATTAAAACTGAATAATCAGTGAACATACTGGCTTCAAGTTCCTGCTCTGACTTTGTGATATTTGTTTAACCCTCCAGTCCTCAGATTGGCTCTGCTTTTGCAGAGAATTACCCCGTATCCATATTGTGTGACGTGTTTAGTAGAAAGTAATAAATATGAGCTGCTTTTCTTGATTTTTAATGGTGTAACTGTTAGAAAAATACACTGTAAGTCTTCCAGCTGAGATTGGTTCAACACAGGAACTGTGATTGTTCAGCCTCAGACGTTATTCAGAGGGTTATTGTTTTCCTTAGGCTTGCAGCTGGTATCAGACTGCAAATGTTTGACTTGACAAGAGGTGCATATGCTGTGTGTGTGTGTGTGTGTGTGCGTTTGTCTCAGATTTTCCCCCTGCCTCTTGCCGTGTGAGTTGCTGGCCATCCAGCACTCCTCTTACTCTCAGCTCTGATTGTTTCCTGAGCGCCGTGCCAGATAGGAAGTAGGAGGAAGTTATTGGAGGAGCTGGAGAGAATTTATTAGGGCCATACACAGACGCAGGAGGGAATGGGAAGGGTAATGACTCGTTTGGAGATGGGGTTTGTGCTTTCATGAGTCTCACAATGGCAGCGATGGCAGCAATCTGCAGGCACCCTCGTGCCAGCGCTTTACCTTTACGTTTTAACCCGTAAATGAACAACAGCGAAACATGCGTTATTTGCTGAAAACGCTTAACCGTGCAGTCTGTGTTGGGAGGAATAAGGCTGTTGTCAGAGAGCAGCTTCCTGGCCTGGAACCTAAAATGTTTTCTTTATCTGTAATCTGACCTTAGAGAGCAGCTGCTCCTTCTGCTGCCAAGACCTGTTGTTTCCCCCCCTTCAAACGTACGTTTGTGTGGAGGGGTCTCACCGTGACGAAGAGCACTGCCTCTACACCTGCGAGACCCCCTCAACCTTTCGGAGACGTGCGGTTCTCATGTGGAGGAGTTTTAGGCAGGGATTTGTTTCTGTGTATAAACTTTAAGTTTGGTGTATTTAACTCCCAGCTAGGGAGGGGGGGGGGCTTTGGTCTGCCAGCAGGGATCTGGTCTTTGCCAAGAGGTGTCCCGAGTCTAACAGCAACTAAACAAAGCTTGGATTTCTAAAGACAGGAACAAATCGCGTAGTGTACTGGTTATCAAACAGAAGGAGGTATATACAACCTGACAGGACAGACACGAAAACAAAACATTCTCGATGGACTAGAATTTTTAAAAAG
Organism: Callopanchax toddi; assembly: GCA_006937965.1. Lineage (NCBI taxonomy): Eukaryota > Metazoa > Chordata > Actinopteri > Cyprinodontiformes > Nothobranchiidae > Callopanchax > Callopanchax toddi. The sequence goes on from SSNR01000005.1 coordinate 3,695,736, forward strand.
CATATTTAAAGGAGGTCTGATAGTAACATTGGTTGTAGTAGTATAAAAATCTAGATTTTTTGAGATAAAAATGAACAAATCAGTCAGCTAAATATTGATAAAGTCTTAGATTTGGCATTTGACTCATCTGTGAGCTAAATTTAGCCCATTAGTAATACCGAATAGCTTTAAGGATTAGCTCTGTTTGAATCATAGAACAAATTAACTGTTACAACAAAAACCCTTTTTGCTTCCTTAAATGGGTGTCGGTGACTTTGTTGTGATAGTTCCTGCTTGACTCACTGTTCACTTTGTGATTGGATTGATGTTCTGCCAGTTTCAGCAGTTTACCTGGAAAATAATGACACCAAAAAAGAAGCGACTTCCTTCTGAAGTTGGACGTTCAGGTCACGGGGTCTGGGAGTTGCCAAACAAGAAAAGGCAGAGTTCTGATATGCTCCCTTATCGAAGAGAGAATGGACAGATTTGTTTGTTTGTTTTGCTATTTGGTTTTTACTGCGTTTTCCATGAGCTCATGTTTTAATGCATTTGAAATGGGTTGTGTTGGCAGTATTAAAGTTTCTCTCACTGCTGTGCTGCCGAAGCGTCGACTTCAAAGCTTTAAAGTTACCTGCTGCACACGCACTAAACTCCCTGGCTCGCCTGGTTCTCATGGTGGGGGTGTTACGTCTCAGCTGAAATGTATTTTTGTGATCCACCATCACTTTCTCCTAACCCTTTAATGACAACACCAAGGAAAAGTATTAGGGTACATCTCTTCTTCTAGTGCCATTAATGGTAATATGTTTTTTTCATTAGCGACAGCTACACCTTTTGTTTGTTTAAAGGCACACTATGTAACTTTTTCATATGTTTAAATCTTTTTCTTGAGCCAGTATGTGCTAATATGACAATTACAGGATTAATGAGAAGTCACTCAGGTCCATCTGCTGCTTGTGTCCAGAATATTGTGTTTGCAAACCAATGTGGCTAGTTGATATGCTAGCGATGGAGTGTTTTTAGCTCATGATTCCTGCACATTTTCAATCTCTCCCTGCTTGAACACAGCTGATTTCTTTGACTGAGTGATGAACCGCTCCAGTAGAAAACAACGAAGGCTGAGAGACATTTCAACAGTTAGATTTAGGTGTTTCTGAGCAAAGACAATACTAACGTTTTTACGTCAGTGATTTAAAACGGACACTAGGGGGTGCTAAAAATAAGCCAAAACTGCAATGTGTGTCTTTAAAAACAACACATTTTCTGACTCTAAACTCCATCCTGATCATTTTAATCAACTCATATTACAGAAGCATGAATGAAGAAGTGCTTTAGTAATACATTTTGCTGATTACTTCTAAAAAAATTCAAACAGCATCAAGGCCACCTGCTCACTTGCAGGTTTTTAAAACTTTGCACCAAACCTCCATTTTTTTTATCGTTTATTAGTTGTGAGCTTTTTGGAATTTTAAAACAATTCACTTGGTTTCAGCATCCTTTGCATCATTAATGAATCTGTTCATGCAGACATGCATAACCCAAGTTTAGCCAACAGTTGAACAAAACGTCAAAAGGATTTTTAAAAATTGCTAGCTTAAAACACATTAAGCCCACAACTGAATGAGAAAGGAGATGTGGCCATCAGGCTGCAACATTTAGGACATGATGGAGTACCGTAATATCAACTCAGGGTTTTACCTCTTTTTAGATCCTGACACGAGACAAAACGCATTCAAGTTAGCTATTTGTGAGCAACAAGTTGACATCATGTTCAGTGAAAGACAAAAACAGGCAATAATATGAACTTTTACCAAATATTCCCCAAGTCCAGAATTGTGTTTTTCCTCCGTACCAGCATGTGTGTGTTACGGCTTTCCTAAATTCTAATCTAAACTCAAACATTTGATCTTCTCCCTTATTTAGACTGTATTGACGGCTTCCCTCCATGCGACCCAGACGCCTCACAGTGACTCATTAGAATTACTGGAATTCATTAGTGTACAGTCCTGCCTAGGATGAGGACAAAGAGAAACTCAGCACAGTGCCAGCAAAATCTGACCAGTTAGTCGGAGGCAAAGAAGCGATAAGCCGAAGTCTGAGAGCAGACTGCAATGTGATCTCTCCGTACAGGGCTGCAAAAAAAAAAAAAGCTAGAGGGATTTTGGTGCATGAATGGTGCTGTTTCAATGAATGTGCAAGGAGCATAGCTTTGCAGCATTATTTACATTCCTGCTGCACACTGGAATCCTGAAGCATGTTGGTCTCAAAGTCTCATGGCGTGACTCCCAGAAAGTGGAAGGGGAGGCGTGTTATAGATTTTTCTTTTTGTTAAATGCGTGAGAAATGTGTTTTTCAGTCAGGATTTTCAATAAACTTTCCCATCAAGTGTCCCATGTGAGTTTGTGAGTGGAACATGGAACGTGACAGTATAAGGCTTTCATTTGTAGTGAAGCTACAAACGTGTTGTTGTCAAGGAACGAGGGTTTTCATTTTTAAAATTATTATGTAAAACATTAAAAATCAAGGAATTGTTGCAATATAGAAGTTGGAACATGAACTTATTTGAACATTTTTACTAAATTTCGTAAAGTTAATTAATTATTAGAACAATTTAATTTTATTATGCAACTTTAGTGTGGAGTATTTACAGTTTTAATCACTTTGTTTTAGAGATTTCCACCTAAACGGGCTCAAATGGACATAAAGCTTTAACACCTAAGCCTTATGTTTCTTTATTGTAAAATGAGCAGAAAATGTCTTATGAGCTTATGCTCATTTCACCCGAATGCTTAGAACTTTTAATGTCTGCCATTATTTTACAATATACTGTATACCAGTGTAGGAGAAATGGAGAAAAGACAAAATTAGATTTTAGAGTTTTTGTGAAATTAAGACACTTCAGACGAGCCCTTGGTGCTAAAGGGTTAAAGACAGATCTTTAAATCCAGATTCTTCATTTAGAGTTTTATTCTAAAGCTAAGGTTTACCATAAAACCTGTTGTTGGATTTGTCTTTCTAAAACACAGTTTTAACACTTTAGTTCATTAGTGACTCTTCAGGAGGACTTGGTGTCTCAGCTGATGATGTCCTGCCTGTAGTCTGAGCTCAGGGCGTCAGGAAGCGTTTCAGTGCTGATGTTGCATTCCAGCTGGAACAATCCCACTGTTTTCCAGACTCCAAAGTGGACGCCTAAATTGGACAACAAACCCCCACCACCTCCAACAACCCTCGCCCCTCACCCTTCTTCCACCCAACACACCCCCTTTTCTCCCCCTGCTCTCCATCCAGCCAACCAACCCACTCCTCCCATACATGCATCCCCTGATCTCCTGCCCTTATTTGGGTAGAGACGTTCTGAGTAGAGAGGTGGTGGGGGGGGGGACGCAGAGGAGGGAGGGAGGGCGTTGAGTTGACACAAGGGAGGCAGGAGGAGAAACAGAGAGCACTCGCAGGCCTTTCTTAATAAGGACATGTCTGGAATTCAGGCCCCTCTCGCGGTGAAGAGCCTCTCTTCTGCAGCACCTCTCTTGAACACGCTCTGAGCTCCGTCAGGTCGTCTGATCCCTTGTAGCCGAGCTACTTGCTGCTCTCCAGACTCGCACGGCAGAAGAGGCTTCTGGTGTTTTCTCTGCTATAATTAGAGATAAACAATAGAGCAGTCACTTCTCCCTCACTCACTCACTCACTCACTCACTCACTCACTCAGTCACTCATCAGCATTTAATTACTGAAGCAGTTACCCCCACACTTTCATTAATGAGGAGTATTTTTGGATGCAAAACAGGGTCATTTTCACAGGAGACTGTTTAACGTTCATCTGCTGTGGATTAAATCAGAAATTAACATTTATTTTTGTGTTGATGGACATTTTTGATGTTTTAGTTGGTCATTATATGACTGTAAAAACAATGAAGAAAAATTATCTGACACAATATCAGTACTGTTAGAATAAATTGGCATAAAGCCTTAGATGCTTTATCTCTAATTCTTTTTCTATTTTTGCATTAGTTTACCCTAAATGTTATTAGTTAAATGACAGGAAATGACATAAATACTTTATAAATGGCTGTCATAGTTTTTCTTAGGTGTGTGCAAAAAGGTCACTTTAATCAAATTTCAAGCAAAAATGTAAATTATTTTTGTTTTCAGTGTCTTTTATGTGACAATTACAAGATTTTGGTTTTCATTTTTGATAACCTGAGTTTTACTGTTTTTATTTTATTATTTTATAAGTTTTTTTTTCAACTTTTGAAAGAAAATAATTGCTAATTTGTATATATGTTGCAGCTTTGATATTTTTACTTATTGACTTTTCAGGCCAAAAGATACAGACAGATTCGTGTTTTAAACGTTCAGATTTTAAATGAATGTAACTTATATTGGCAGATTTAAGGTTTGATTAAGCCCATTTAACTGTTAGCGATCCGTGGAGTGTGAGACGGATCATGTGAGCTGCTGATGAGCGCTCGGTTTCAGTGTTGAATGACCCCCCTGCAAACGGCCCATCATTACCCGGCTCCGCTCAGCTAAAATTAACAGCCTGACTTGTGGACATTTGTCAAACTCTCGTTTGGGTTCAGTGATGGCCATAAATCTAATGTTGTGTTTGGTAGAATGCCACAACAGGACTAGTGTTGCAGTGGTCCATACTGGCCTTTAATCTTCTCTAAGTCTTTTGAAATGATTATGTAAAGGTGACAGAGGCGACACTGGTCCACCACCTTAAGAGCATGTTGATGTAACTGCTGTTAATTTAAAGCTACACAAAACATATTATTTTAGTGACTTTGTTTCCAATCACAAATGTATTTAAAGGGATACTCCGCCCAAAAGTTTTTTTGTGCGTATTGTCATATTTCCCATAGTTAGAAAAGTGGGCAAAAACAATTTGTAACTAGCCCAGCTGTTATCCTGATCCGGCAGTACTCCTTTAGCATTAGCTTAGCAGAAAACAATGGAAGTGAATGGTAACAACTAGCATTGTGAGGAAAAAAGTCCCTAAAATCACTCAATAGTGATACTAATTCTGCTTAGTGACCTGACCTCAATAATCATATCGACTGTAAGTGAAAATAAAAACCATGATAGAATTACAGGTACTATTTTAGACTCGGGACTACTTTATGACAAAGAACAGCTGTAAGCCTCCGCTGAAAGGCGCAAGGACATGACGCAGCGGCCCCAAAGACATCGATGTCCGTAAACACAAAGACTACTAGGCTAAACCCGGTAAAGTTTTTTGAAGATAATCTCAGTGCAGCTCTCGCCTTTGCGTTATTATTCTTCGTATTGAGGTTCGCAAACAATGTGCGAATACGTGTTTATGGAAGTAGGTGTCCTTGCACCTTTCAGTGGAGGCTTACAGCTGTTCTTTGTCGTAAAGTAGTCTAAAATACCTGTAATCCCTTTGTGTTACTTTTTTAATTTTCATTTACAGTCGATATGATTATTGAGGTCACTAAACAGAATTGGTATCATTAGTCAATCAATCAATCAATAAGTTTATTAAAGACACAAAGCGGTCCATATAGTAAAATAAAGGGTAGATACTAAAAACATAAAAACATAGTATCACTATTGAGTGATTTTAAGGCCTTTTTTTCTCACAGTGCTAGTTGTTACCATTCACTTCCATTGTTTTCTGCTAAGCTAAAGCTAAAGGAGTACTGTCGGATCAGGATAACGGCTGAGCTGGTCACACTTTCTTAAGTGTACAGTGTACACTTTCTTAAGTACACTTTGGTTGCACTTTCTTAAGATTTTCTGCGTTAAATTTCATCATTTTCTTCTGATTTATTACCAAAGTAAATCACCTCACAGCCTGTAATAATAGGATACATGACGTAAAATCAAGCTAAAATGTTTTATATCTTTTTGAATTTCGTCTCATAAACTTGGAATGTGGCTGTAACCGGTTAAACGTTTCATCCACCAACTTGCTCCCTACTTTTCTCTGTTTGACTTAATGCTTTTTGTGTAGAAATGCTAAAACAGAAACAGGATCATGCTGGGAGGGTTATTACCTCATTGACCTCCATTTCAAAAACAATACAATGCTGAAAAGACAGCTTGAAAAATACTTAAGATCTTTTCCTGCAGTCAGCTATAATCCGACCACATTGGGAAACAGTTCCCAGACCACAAGAATTCTCTCAGACCAGTGCTGATTAGTGGGGTCTTTAAACTTTGTTTTATGAAATATCTTGAATTCATTTGAACGTTTGAGGAAAAAGAAATCATGGTAATGATTACGGCTTGCATTGTTAATTCATAAACATTTAATTACAGCCGTGAAAAAGCATCAGAAGTATTCTCTTGGTGCTTTCCATGAATGCACCCAGCTTTGCCTTTTTGTAGCGTCATAAATGATTCCAGTTAAGCCGTTTTCTGAGAAGAGAAGTTTATAAAAACATAGAAATAGGCACGCTGCTTCATAAAGTCAAAACAAGTATCTGTGTTTGAAACTTTAGTGGGTCTTCCGACTCATTTGCTCGCTGGTTAACACCGATCAGCATCTTCTTGGAGTCATAAAACTCGCTCATCCAGCTCACACATCAAAAGTGTTTTCCGGCTTCCTCGTAGTTGCCTAACTGGTTGACTGTCTCCAAAGATGAATGTCACAGAAACAAATCAAATCATGACTTGTAATTACGCAAGAGAGAAATCAAAGAGACTGTTTTCATTGTGTTTTATTCTCATTTAATTACCCTGACATTGCTATTATTAGTCAATCACACAAAATAAATGAGTATAATGATGAATTAGCATTTCTCAGAGTACGGTTTGTGTGCTTTGGGTTTTCTTTTAACAGTTTCTTTTCAGATGAGCTGCTTATTGATTGATGCTTTTTTATATTCAGGGAGTGAAACGTGTCATCAGATTTTAACTTTTTAAAGCTAAGTTCAGAGCACAAGTGTTGGTGGATTGTGGTTCTTGTGTTTCGTGGTCTTCTCCTGTCATTGGAGGTTTGAAGGTCCTAGCTGGTTCACATGAGTTTTCTTGAGGCACCGAGGTCAAACATTACACGATTTGCTGCCAACGCCTGGTGAATCAGCTGGTTTCTCTCTGCAGCTTCTCATCCTTGCATGTCAGGAATTTGCACCTTGGAAACGTCAGAGGCATGGCTGTTCCTGTCAGCGTTCAGCTAAGTTTTTTGTTTAAGTAGGCCGTAGTTCCTTCATCGATCTCTTTGTCACATTTGTTGTACTTTTGGTTTTTGTATTCTTCTAGTTGGTCTTGTCTTTGCTTTAGTTCCTTCCAATAATTCACTCTAAAAGATCTATTTCCCTCTAAATACTTAAAATATCTAGAATGATAGCGGTCTGGAACTCGTCTTGATAAATCATGTCTTTGAAGTGTTCACACGAGGAGATTTGTGACTATCGACAGCTCAAATTTGCTTCAGATATCAGCTATTTGTCTGTGAGCGTCAAACTTTGTTTATGATGTGAGAATTGGACTTAAAATCCTGCAGTGTGTGAACCTGGATTAAGAAAGGTAGTTCAACATTTAAATATATGCCAAAGAAAGAAAGTGAAGACTAACATTTCTTGTACTTTTTTCATTTCACAGATCTCCCACTGATCCTTTGATATTGGGGCTCGGGGTCGGGCCCAGGGGGAGCCGCCACCATTGCGTCCAACGAGTGGAGCGCCAACGGTAGCCCAGAAGATGGGCTGGACGGGGAAAATGAGGAGAAGACCATGGACGGGGACGCCGAGGGCGTTTGGAGCCCGGATATTGAGCAGAGTTTCCAGGAGGCCCTCGCCATTTACCCGCCCTGTGGCAGGAGGAAAATCATTCTGTCAGACGAGGGAAAGATGTACGGTGAGTACACTGAGCCACAACCAGAGCAGAACAAGGAGTTGCATGGAAACAGGTTCCACAGAAAATGTGAAAAAATGATAACCGTCGATTTCACAGTGATTTGCAGTCAAAAGAAAACAGATATGGTTTAGCCCGCTTTAAAAAGTTAAACACAAATCTTCTTTTCTTCCTCCTAACTCTCGTGTAACGACTCAAACTGAGAGGTGAACGTTTTCTTTCCTCACATATCTCTGTTTGACAGGTCTGTACCTGTTGTTCTGTGACCCACGGGCAGGTTCTTCCAGTCACACTAGCACTTTCAGAGCTGGTTCTTGCTGTCCTGAGACGCTTTGCCATCTTGTTTTACGCCAGGCTTCCTCTTCACAAGGTTTTTCTTTGCAGTCAAACTTTTATACCCAAGTTTTTTTTTTTCATCCATCCTCTCAGTCGAGTTTTTATCCCTTAACGTCATTGTCTTGTTTCTCCCCACATGGGTATTAAACTGGGAAGCTTTGCCTGAAGGTGACTGGTTGAAGCTGGTTTCTGGAGAAGTGCTGCTTTTGATGCTGGATTGCTAAGTTAAATTAGCAATAATTAGCACAGCACGAAACAAGAGTCAAGAACAAAAACATCTAACTGGCACGCTCATCTGTTGAAGTTTTCAAGTGTCCATGTGGTTGTGTTGTTTCCTGCAGTGTGTTCATTAAATTGCAGGTGTTGAGCTTTTAAAGTGCTTCAAACTCCAGCTGGATGTGTTGGCAAGTGCTTCAGTAGAAACGCCAACGTCCAGGTGGAGGAAATTGATCACACTTGTCTGTTATTATTTTGATCTCACTTTCCGATTCCTGTTGTTAAGATCACACTGTCCTGATTAAATTCAGCATTTCAACATGACTTTGTGGAACAGCAATAAATGCTAACTGGCTGGATTTTCTGCTTTATTTGCTATATTTCGTGGCACAGCCAATAAAACACTTTTATTTTTTTCTATTCTTTATTTTCCATCACATCTCAAAAAATATAATAACGGTTAGCTGTAAAAAAAACATCAATCTAAACTACTCGCATTTCACCGAAACAGTAATTTTGAAACATAACTGTTTGTTTTTAGGAGTTAGTCTGTTGTTGCTGTTTTCAGCCTATTTTAGGATTTAAAGTGGGGATGAAATAAGCTGAAGATTCAACAGGTATCTGGAGAATAAACAACATTTTCAGCTTGTCTTATTTTGTTTGAGTAACTGAAGTTGAAATATTTGTCAATTTATCTAGAAAGATCAAGAAAATTAGCAAATCCCACATTGAGCTTGAAAATTTAATTAGGAAAGTTCAGCAGGTTTAACTTGAGTTCATTCAAATTAATCTTAATGGACACAAAAGATGTAATAAAACAGTGAAGGTAATAAATAACTCAATACAATCAATTTCAGTGTGAATTAATTAATTTATCATAAACAAAGAATAAAAACCATCATTTGTAGATGATGGCTATTTGAATGGCCTCAGTTTGGAGAAACAAAGATTAGTTCTGATTAAACAGGTGGCCTAAAGGCAAATTCACACCGCCTCCACAACGGATGCAGTCCAGTCTCTGTACGGCTTCCGCAAGGATGAAAAAACATTGAGTCCAATCAGAGCAATCACACCGGCTCTGGTGCAGCACCGGTGCGGCTGCGGTACGCAGGCGGAGCTTCGTTAACTTTCCGCATCAAGTCTATTTTTTCCAGATGCCACATTTGGCTTTTCATGAAGATTAAACGAAATACATGCACCAGACAGGAAGTGAGACGCAAACCAGCGTAGTGCATCTGGTATATTTCAAAATAAAACCTTTAGCTGCGTTGCTAAAGTTACCACGATTTGGATATTTAAAAGACAAAGAAAAAACATAATTAAGCATAACATTCAACTTTATAAAAACGGATTGTGCCTACCCACTGTAGAACAAGCCAAGTGAATAAATAATCATCAACAAAAGTACGAGAAGACGAGTGTAGCTTCTGTTTCTGTTTTTATATGTACTTGTTATCGCGTGAACCACAGAGATTTGGTGCTCTCGTGGGAGCAAAGTACCGGAGACGTTCTGCACACAAACTGAAGTCTGTGTGAGTTGCAGTCCATACAAAAGCTGTACAGAAACCGGACCACATCCGTTTCAGAGGCGGTGTGAAGTCGGTGTTACAGCGAGTCACAATAGGACCGGTTACAAAGTGGCTCGAAACAATTCCACTCTCCAAATTTTGATAGTGGTTTATATTAAATTTTCAAGACTCAAGTTATTTTAAGATGGCAGAAGCCCTCTGTAACAGACCCCACTCAGACTAGCCGTTAGCTCATCTCTCTGGTCAGAACTAATCTTTGTTTCTCCAAACTGAGGCTGTTCAAAGAGCTATAGTATCTACAGGATAGATTCACACTTTAAAAGGTCTGAACTGTCCCTTTAAACAGAAAACATAAAGCACGTTAAATAAACACGGTTCACGTGTTTTCAAATGATGATTACCAAGCCTAATATATTATGAAATGTATTTTATCAGAATGACACCGCTTACAGTTTAGTTTACAGTCTGCTTTTAATGTGACTTTGTAGGCAGTCTTAGTATAAACATCTAAAACATTCAATCTAAATGAAGTTTTAAGTCCTGTTTCCCAGGACTGTGTTATGTCCCAGACTCAGAACAAGAACGTCAACAAACAGGGAGTCGGCGCTCAAACCTGCCCCCTTAGCAGCAAACTGTCAGGACCCCTTTTAGAGGCTGTGTTTTTTTCTAAGGCACTAAACACCCTCTCCATTTACAATAAGTCATCTGAGGCTCTGCTGGCAGAGCTAAGGCATGCCCCAGATGAAGCCCCCGCTCAAGGTGATTACCTCAGTCGTCTAAAAGCCGCCCTGACGTGAGATTAGGGGAATGTTAACGATTGCACAGCATGTAATACTGTCTACCTTGCAGTCTCAGACTCCCAGTGGCCTCCAAAAGCAGACAAGTCATACCTCCCATTGGGAATTCCACTTTTTCAGCCAAGTTTTTTTTTTTTACTTTGTGGGAAATCTTTGCAAATTTCCATTAGCTAGTGGACTGTTTTATACATGTGTGATGTCTCTTTCATAAATCCGTCTAGACGTAGCAGTAGCATTTACTTTCATTTAAATAATTTTGAGGTGAAAAAGAGTTCAACAAGTAGTAGGAGATTTAATTTTAAACTGAGAAAATTGGTCCAACTGTTTCGAATTATGAATAAAAAAATGTCCTTCTCTGGTTTATTCATTATCTGCATGATTGCAATATATTTATTGTATTTTATATTGAAACTGTTACAACCTTGAGTAAAAATGTCTTACGATTAAAAACACAAATGCACCAGTGGATATGAGACGTACACTGATGCTTTAAAATCAGACACGTAAAAGCCTCTAACACTCGGTCAAAGAACACAAAATTAAGTCTGGAATATTCAAGAGCATGTTTGAGTCAGAAGTGACCAATTTAAACTTGTTTGGATCAGTTAGAACCTGTTAGCAGATGTAAAACGTTCTAATGAAGCTTTGAAAGCTGAGGTCAAGCCAAGATCAAATCTCCTTCGGTCGTGACCCACCATGTGAATCACGGTTCTCCCCCACGGATTCAGTTGAGCTGATGGAGTCATATGATCAGTTTAAAGCAGCTTGTTCTTGGTCCAGTACTGATCAGATCTGGATGTTTACAGCATGGTCTTGTTGCTTTAATTCAGTTAGAATATATATAAATAGAAGTTCTTTTATCTGTTTTTATTAGTTCTTCTGAAAAGCATAGATTATCTTTATTCTATCAGATTACCCACCTTTGTATTAGGAGAGCTTTGCAAGTTTGTGTACCCAAATATGAGATTAGATATGACACATAACCTCAAAAGGCTTGTCAGCAGAGGAATTTTACAACATAGCAAAAAGCAAATAATAAAATAACACATCTCCAGACCTGAATCCACCTGTGATAAATTTAGACATCAAGTAAAGAGCAACAACAACTCTGCAGATGAAAATAATAATTATTATTATGGAAGAATGTGAAGAAAATGTCTCCACAGATTTGTAGAAAACGGTGCAGCTGATTTAACCATAACAGCAAAAACAAGGCAGCTAAATGTGAACAATAATGTGAAGTTGGTTTGTACATAAACACATTTATTATGAATAAATAACAAAGTAATTTTATTCACTTAACTGAGATGTGAGAAGCTAGTTAGCTTAGCGCAAACAAAATGAAATGGTCAATTTCCCCAGAATTTTTAAACTAAACCTAAAATGTAAAAAAAAAGAAAAAATGAATTATGTCCTTTATTTCTCTGCTACATAACCGAAAAGAAAAATCCCTGGCTCATATTTTACATAATATAACACATTAATTAAAAGGCATAATTACTGTGGTATTCGTCAAGCCGTTGGCTTCATTTTAATGACATGTTTCCTCTTTGTTTACCAAATAGAACTTGTGAATTTCACAGGCAGTTATGAAAACCAAAAATGAGGAAAAATGATCTCCCTTTATAGGCAAACAAATGTACTTGTTTTCTCATAAAGTCATACCTATTATTTATGTATGAGTATGATATTTAAAATCGCTGCAGTAAATGATTTATATTAGCTTGGAATAAAACACATAATCGTTCAGAGAACAGCTGAGACGTTTGTTGGTGACATGAAATAGCTGGCGCATTTTACGCATTGAATTCATCTGGAAAATAAAATGTTGTTTTTCGTGTTTTGCTTTGGGGCTGTGCTGACATGTTGTTCACCTGCGTTTTCTGGTCTAAACAGGTGTGTCAAACCAAAAGTGCACCCCCCTCTTTAACACACACCCCTGCAGCTGTCACTACTGCAAAGCACTCTGGGTATGAAAAACGAGACAGATTTAAAAGTGCAAAAGGGAGGCTCATGTCTGTTCTGACCTTTGAGGTCACCACATTTGAATGAGCAGCAGGTTCAGTGCATCTGCACCGTTGTGAGATATAAGAGAGGGGACCGAGCAGGCTGTGTGATGACTGAGCAGGCTTGGTGCTTCCCTGTCAGCCCCTCGCTGAGATGTTAGGAATGTTTTCAGTCATGGCTGAGCAGTATGTTAGCAATTTAGGATTACCTCAATGTTATGTGAAGGGAGGAGGGAGGAAAATATGGGTGTAGAAAGGGTTCAGGGGAGAGATGGGTGCTAAAGATGGAGAGGGAGGGAAAGAGGTTATGCCGAGTCAATAGAGATTACCTTGTTTCTCTCTATCTTAGCGTGGAAGTGGAAAATTCCAGTGTGTCGTATAATAAAAGAAGAAGAAGATGGGCGTGTCTCGTCAGGGAAGAAGTTAAGAATGGCAGCCTGGAGCGATCATAGTGAGTGTTGAGCAATCAACGAGCGAGTCATGAGACATTTGAAAGTACTATAGGGGGAGAAAACGCAGGAACATTGGAACACAAAGGACAATGGGGCTCTGCACTTGAATGTATAAGTGTGTGTGTGCGTGTTTGTTTTCACCTGTTATGATCTCTGCAGCGTGGACCTCTGGGTCCTTTGACCCCAATAACCCTCCCACCGTGGCAAGTCTGAGCAGATGTCAGCCGCCGCAGCTGCAGACTGACAACGCTGTAAAATAAATCTGCATAAATGTTCAAGGAAGTAATGCATCTTTAAAAAAAATACTGTTATCCAGTATAACCAGTCCTACTACTAAGCCATTATAATAAATCAAAAACAAGCAAAGATAGCAATTCGCCATAAGGTGTGTAGCTGTGTTTCATTCAACATTGACTTTTATGACACCCTCTCAGCTCAGAATTTCTTGACTGTTGTTCTAAACATAAACTATTTAATATTTATTATTTCAGTTTTATATCAGTCCTTTATGTTCCATACTTTAAGTGGTGCTGTTTTGTCTTTTTGGGGATGTAATAGTTGAATTAAAAAAAATGTGATTTTATTTTCCAAACCTCATTTTTATTCAGTTTTTTTATAAGTAAGAAACATTTGAAATTATACAACTGGTATCATTTACCTGACTGACGTCACTGCGGTGTCTCAAACCACTAATTTTAGGCGTTCTAATACAAATCAGATGTTTTCGGAAAATCTGAAGTCATCATCTCAGCTCAGGACTACATCGTGTCTGAATGATTAATAAGACAGATGATTTGATTTAATGTCCAAAAATGACCCTTTAACGCTGCTGCAACTTATAAAACTATGTATGAACTGCTGAAATATTTTCCTCAATGACTTTAATTGTGGAAAAGCAATTTAGGTTTGGTTTTACTCAACCTCCAGCTCCAAGTGTTGGATGTCTGAAGGGACAGATAGATGTGTGGGGGTTGATCGGCCATTATTCTGTCTCTGCCGCCATGCTCTGTTGGGATGGTCAGCAGCAGGTGCTGTTGTCTGTTGACTGAGGAGTCACACTGCGGTGTTGTTTTGGGAAAAGGTCTGCCCTGCTGCCAGGTGGCAGTTGTTGGCAGATACAGTTATGGCTTTGTGTTTCCTCCCAGAGTCCCTGCCCTTTTCAGCTGCCCCTTTATAACCAGTGACCCCCCCCTCCCCTCCCCCCCTGGATCTCTAACCCCTGCTTCTCCCAGTGCTGGAAGTCCATTTGAGCATGTGTGCGCTCACCCGAGCCCTGTGTTTGCAGGCCCAATCAAACTGGCTAGCACAGATGTGACAGGCTTACAGGAATGTTAGGAATGCGGAGGCGCTGGAGCGGGTGTGTCCATCCTTGGCCTGGGGCGGAGGAGGAGGAGCTACCTCTGTATCGGCAGACAGCTCAGCTCTGCTCTGCTGGCTGGCTGCCGGACTGACTGGTTGGCTAGTACGGTGAGTGCTGCAAGCCTGCTGGAGATGGCCTGCGGTACTTTTATGGTAATTGCAATAACCAGGGCCTTCTCGAGGCCAAGTACAAGACTCCTTTCTCCTGTCATTATGCATCTGGGAAACTGTTAAACTTCTTAGACACATGGTCTGCTGTGTGTCTTTCCTGCATGTGTTTTAAGAAAGCACATCGTGACCGGTTTTGTCAGCATAATTTTTCTGTCAGCAAGTTTCGAAGCATTATTCATAATGATACACTGGTTCGCCCTCTCACTCTGGCCCCAGATTTCAGCCACAGAAACCCAGTAAGCGTGACTTGGCAGGGAGAAAACGAAAAAAGGCCGACTTCCCTTCGAGACAACATAATGTAGCTTTTTGTGCTTCTCATGCAGGAAGAGGATTTATTTTTTACTTGATTGCAGCTGCAGTTTGACTGTGCTTGTTAATCTCATGCACAACGTAAAGAGGACCATGAAAGCCCAGAATAGATGGCTGTTAACTCCACAAGATGTTTGTGCAGAATTTCGAGTAGAGATGTTATTGTCTTAAAAAGCATGGTTGGGTTTTCTAAGGACTCTTTGTGATGAGGCTGCAGGGAGTTTGAAATGAGCAAAAACCTTCCCATGTTTATCAGATGAATAGAAAACTAATAGAAAACAGCAATGTTGTAAATCTTTGGTAGTGTGTGTGTGTCTGTGTGTGTGTGTATGTGCAATGGGCACTGGGATGTTGCTTTTTGTTTGACATTATTTCAAAAGATGACAACAGTGCCACCTTCTGTTTAATTTAAGATAATGTTAGTAAAATTCTTCGATGACTTAGTTCTTTGCTTTATGTTTGCAGGTCGCAATGAACTGATTGCAAGGTACATCAAGCTGAGGACAGGCAAAACCCGCACACGAAAGCAGGTAAACAACAATATGCATGATTTTTAGCTGCTGAAAGAACATTATCCCTAAATAATGAAAGCTTTTTTTTCTTTTATCTTTAAGTGTTATTTTAAATTTCATCCAGCACATTCTGTGAAAAAATATTTAGCTTTGATTCCTTAATCAAAAGTCCACATTTGCACTATAGAATAAGCATTTTTTCACAAATATATTTAAGATTTTTAACAAACTCAGATCTCATATCATGTTTTTTCCACCCGAGTTACAACAGTGTCAAAGTTGTACACGCATGGGTCTGAGTGCATGTTATTTTTATGCTCAAAAACTGTTTCAAACCCCTTTAGGTGTCTAGTCACATACAGGTGTTAGCACGGAAGAAAGTGCGTGAATACCAGGCGGGTATAAAGGTAGGTGGCCACCGGCCTGCCTCCCGGCAACACAGACTGGGCGTCTCTTTCCTCTTTGGTTACGGCTTCTCCCTTTCTTCCCTTCTCTTTTCTCTCCCTGTCTCTTTTCATCTGCCCTCCTCCTGGCTATTCTTCTGTGCAGGTTTCTAGCCACTTGCAGGTTCTCGCCCGGAGAAAATCTCGCGAGATCCAGTCAAAGCTAAAGGTATGCGCTTCACCGCGGCGGGGCTGGCACAAGCTTGGCTTTGCACTAACCAGCTAATTTATGATCCGACTATCAGCCTTCTCTTTGATGTAAAGCCTGTTCCTGATGCAGATATGGATGCATGCTTACCACAGAAAAAGCATTCGCTGTGATCATTTTAGTGAAAAAAAGCCTTTACATTCTTGCTTCTTTGCATGCAGTACAGCAGCACACAGGTTATATTTTATCTTCTATCATTATTTAAAATAAGTCTCATGCCTGAAATAAAAGTAAAATTTTAGTTTCTGCTTTAAATGAATGAACACACGCTGCTTTTACAGTCCCAAAGAAAAGCCTTGAAGCTGCATGTCGCTCCAGCTCTGTATCTGTTGTCTGTGCCGCCAGACTTCTTCAGCTTACCTTCATCTTTTCCTAAAATCCTCTTTTACTTTGAAATCTTTACTTCCTGTATTATTTCCTTTAATAATGACCTCTGTAAAACACTATAAAGTTAATTCCCAGTGTGGTAACTCTGTGACTCTTTTTGACCCGTTTTTCCTCAAGTTTCACTCGTCTCTTCATGCTTTTCATAATAATTTATGTATTTTCACAAAGAAGTATTTATTGCAGAATCTGTCCTGTATTCTGTGCAGCAAATTTCAAATCAGACTAACCTCTTAGTGCAGACTAATTCTGCATGGAAGCGATTCTCAAACATATTAAACATTTTACTGTCTCAGAAATAAGAACGCTTCCATGTCAAAATGTCTCCTGTGTACATGGCCTAGAAATCATTCAAAAGCCTTAAAGTGTTTTCAGCCTTTCAAAGACTTTTATAGATAACCTACAGTAGATAAACTAATGGCTAGTCTGAGCACAGCCAACACCAAAGTGTAAACTGCCCTCCTACAATCTGCCAAATTTCACTTTGAAGCTTTTAAACAACTGCAAACTTTGCAAATATTTTTAAACTGGCAAAAAAAAGTAAGAAATTCCTGCTGGATCTTAACCCATGAGTTACATTTTGCTGCTGGTAATATTTACACTGGCTAAGATAGTAATTACTCATAACTTTTACAGAAAAATTCATTTCAAAATAACATAAATACAGTTTTAACTTGTAAACTGGACAATATTAAATGTATTTAGCATAAAACTAGGGGTTGCTGGATAGACCACTCTGTCCTTTCAGTCATGTTTCAGCTGAAATGTAATAATGTTGGTTAGTGTGCTCAGACCTGGCCGGTCATTAAGACAATTAGAAAATGAATGCATCACTGTTTTTACATTACATTCCTCCTTACATGTGTCTTTTCAAAAACACTTTGTTTACCTTAATTCCGGTGTTTAAGCCTCCTTAAAAAATCCTCTCTTCATGACAGGGTACCGTAAATGATGCCTGAGACAAAACCAAAATCACCTTAAAGAGCCTAAAAGTTGCTACTTTATCAGTTACTTGTTTTTTCTACCTGTGAATTATTGTTCCATTTCAAATTCCATTCTTATGCAATTGTCCATCCACCCATCCATTTTCTGTAGCCGCTTGATCCTCCACAGAGGGTCGCGGGGCAGCTGGTGCCTATCTCCAGCGGTCAAGGGGCGAGAGGCGGGGGACACCCTGGACAGGTCGCCAGCCCATCGCAGGGCCACACAGAGACGAACGAGACAAACAACCACACACCCACTCACACCTAAGGACAATTTACCAGCCCAATTAGCCTGACAGTCATGTCTTTGGACTGTGGGAGGAAACCGGAGTACCCGGAGGAAACCCACGCATGCACGGGGAGAACATGCAAACTCCACGCAGAGAGGCCGCAGAGCCGGGACGCGAACCCACGACCTCCTTGCTGCGAGGCAACAGTGCTAACCAACTGCGCCACCATGCAGCCTCTTATGCAATTGTCATTCTTATTATTTAACAAATATATAAATCAAGTAATTGAGCTTTTTTATGATTTATAATTTATTTGAATGTTAAAAAAAACTAATTTACTGACAGAGTATTTCCTAATATTACTCGTTTTGTTGCCTATTTGAAAAACTAATTAGCTAGGTGTACATTCAGTTGTACACCATCAATTTTTTTCTTTCTGATGGAATTTATAAAATAGGTTTCCAAGTCATTAGATTCACAATACTGAGACAGTTGTAAGATAAAGTAATAGAGTTATTTTAATAATCTTCCCGGCCCTTGTCTGCAATCTGGTGAGGCGGTTTTTCCCTATTGAGCCTTTTGACTAAACCAGGTCCAATTCTCATTTATGGTGTGTTTAAATTACCCTGAAATCTGAATCATTGCATGCCAAATCTTTATCATCAAAGAGCTGTCTTAGATTTAAAAGCACCATAAAATGTATATAAACTTAATCTCATAACATCATGTAGAGTTGCACCATACTAATGGTTTCTCTCTTTTTTGATTCAGGCGATGAATTTGGTAAGTGACTTGTGTAATTTGCTTCCCTCTTTCGCTTGTTTTAATCAGCACTAGTCCTGTCGCTGTGGCCCTCGCTGGCATGGCATCCCACCCCACTGCTATCCCATAATAAAACAACGCTTAGGGAAAAGCTTTGAACACTGCGCTGCTGCATATCCTGCATTACGTAACATAATCGCCCCCTCGACCTCTGCCAAAAATCAAATTCTTGCTTGCTTTGCATAAGGTGTCGGTCTCTGATACGGGGTCTTATTTTTTATGCATCTTTCCTTTTAATTGCAAAGATAAATCTCAGTATATAAATTAAAAGCATTTTGCAAACCAAAAAGGAAGTGCAAGAAAAAACATCTTGTTTATTTTTATAAATCAGAAACAGAATCATAACTCCTCCATGAGGTTTGGGTTTGAATTGGTTGGCTTTTGGTTCTTTAAGTTATTTTTTATATTATTTTTGTAACTCATTCAACTTGAATGACTTCTTTATGTTCCTTGCGGTGATCTGATAACACACTGACCTGCAATTTACCAGCTTTGCTTCTTCGTTGCTTTGTCCTTCTCTTTGTTTCATTCTGAAAGCTGCTTGTTGGAATACTTAAAAAATGTTGCTGTAGAATAGACAGACTTTCAAGTTAAGCATTTATAAAGGTTACTTGAAATGTATTAACTTGTTTATAAAGCATTAGACTGTAGCTCATTTTATGGTTATTACCTATATTGAGGTTATGCTGCCATCTTGTGGTTAACATCCACATTTCTCTTTGTCATCCTGCAGGATCAGGCATCTAAAGACAAAGCCCTGCAGAACATGGCAGCACTGTCCTCAGCACAGATCGTCTCCCCAAGTATGATTAAAAATCATCTCCCACCACTGTCTCCTGCCCCGTACCAACCAACCAGAGTGAGTAACGTCATGAGAAATGACCACACATTTAGTCAAAATCATAAAAAGTATCTGTGGCACTTAACTCTGCTTTTACTTACTAGTTCTGGCCTGGTCCAATCCCAGTACAGCCTGGACCATCTCAGGAGTAAGTAAACCCCTACACCAAACCTTGCAGTGGGAAATCTTGGTTTGTGAAGACTGAAGAAATATCTTGCTAGAGATAAATGCAAAAAAAGAAATGATTGGATCATTTAGCCGGTTAGGTTTTTTGCCAGGTGGGTAATGTAGGGTATGTTTAATGAATCACATCTTTCAGCGCCAGGATGGTTCTAGATCTCAACCCGGGAAGGACTCCTGGGCCCGGCTGCACCAGCCATGCGTAAGTTCTCCCAAACCAAGGCCCGACTCTGAGCACAAACCAGCTCCAACTCTTCCTCTCCATTACACTGTGCTGCATGTTTCCTGCACTGACGCAAACCACCACCGGGCAAATTAGCTGCTTCAGATATGTTTACAAAAAACACATTATTATAGGCTTGGTCACCTGAAAAGTCAAAAACTACTTGAAAAATAATAAAATGTGCTGTTTTGCATAACTAAAGAGCACTGAAGCAGATGAACTTACACCTAGCTGGTGCAGCAACACATGCTCACTCTTTTAAACTAACAAATTTACACAACAAAAGTATAAAGTTGAACCCAGTAGCTGCAAACATCTGAATGATTTTTGCATGACTGGGTCATTTTTTATCGTTTTTCAGCGTCAAACCATACCCTCCTTACCAAAGCCTACCAGGTCCTGTACAACAACCTATACCAGGTAAGTGTACCATAAAATTGGTGTTTCACAGAATAAAAGCTAACTCTTTTGATTAATAATTATGTATTCGTTTAGCGTATGAGCCCTTGGCACCCCCTCCTGCACCAGCAGCCACTGCGGTTCCAGTTTGGCAAGATCGGACGATCGCTTCTTCCAAGCTGCGGATGCTAGAGTACTCAGCCTTTATGGAGGTCCCGAGAGACCCAGACAATGTAAGATGGAGTTTGACATACAGCTTACGCATATTATTTTGTTATAGAAGCCAGAAAGTACCTTAAAGGGATGTTTTGATCATTCTGAAGTGGCATTCTATTAGTTATTCATCAACAGTTAGGACCATACTCAGTAGTGACATCATACAAAGTGATATTTTGACTTATAACCTCATTATAAAAATATTTTTCCTCAAGTATGGCATAGGTGCACATAAAATATCTCATTTATCCATCCATTTTATCAACCACTTCATCCAGTGAGGGTCGCAGGGAGAGAGGCGGGGAACACCCTGGACATCACAGGGCCACACTGAGACAAATGAAACATACAACCATTCTTATCTAGGGACAATTTAGAGTCACCAATTGACCTAACATGCATTCAACATATCTCATTTGTATTACTTTATTTTATGTATGTGTAAAACGCAATGATTTTAAACTGACCTCCGTGTCTTTCATCCCGTCCACTACAGTACAGCAAACATCTGTTTGTCCACATCGGACAGACCAATCCATCCTACAGCGATCCGCTCCTCGAGGCTGTGGACATCCGGCAGATTTACGACAAGTTTCCTGAAAAAAAGGGCGGGCTTAAAGAGCTGTATGAGAAAGGCCCCCAGAACGCTTTCTTCCTTGTGAAATTCTGGGTGGGTTTTCGCTTTTAAATCTGCAGCTTGAAAGTTTTAGAAATGCACCTTCTTACGACATGTAATGTAGAACACTTTTTAATGCATTAACGTAACATTTCCTGATTATTATGGTGTTTTTCTACAGGCTGACCTGAACAGCAGTGGGATGCTAGATGGTCCAGGTTCCTTCTATGGCGTCAGCAGCCAGTACAGCAGCATTGAGAACATGACGATCACCGTTTCAACCAAAGTCTGCTCCTTCGGCAAGCAGGTTGTGGAAAAAGTCGAGGTAAGGATGTGTATTAATTCGCTGCTTTTTTACACATAGTTTTGCATAGACCGTTCACTTTTTGACACTCTTGTTTGCGTTGCAGACGGAATACGCTCATCTAGATGGGGGAAAGTATGTTTACAGGATCCACCGCTCTCCCATGTGTGAATACATGATCAACTTTATCCACAAACTCAAACACTTGCCTGAAAAATACATGATGAACAGTGTTCTCGAAAACTTCACGATCCTGCAGGTATTAGTTCAGCTGTGGTAGCTTCACAGTAATCGTACAAGTTAGTTTGATCAGAACTCTAATTTTACTGTAATGTTTCTTTCACCACAGGTGGTGACAAATCGTGACACCCAGGAGACGCTGCTCTGTATAGCATTTGTTTTTGAGGTTTCCAACAGTGAACATGGAGCTCAGTATCACGTCTACAGACTTGTTAAAGAATAACAGCTCGTGAGGGGGGTCCTGGAAAATCCAGACAAAAAGTGACCACCTCAACCATCCAGGATACACAACGACAGAAACCTTTAACAATGGTAGACCGAACTAACACGGACACATTTTATGCTTTATAGAAAGAACGTGCCAACGTGCACAGAAAATCTGAAGAACTGTGGACAACCAGCAATTTTCCATGTGTTTAAACAATATGAAGTGGGTCACTTTGAAATTGATGAAGCTTGAAAAGGGGTTTTTCTGAGGGATTGAGAATGTGTTTAGGGTTGAAAGGACTCTTACAGACTGAGAGAACACGCTCTGAGCAGTAAGAGAAGTGTATTTGGAGTGAAAAGTGGAGAAAATTGGACCACAGACGGAAGAAATCCAGAAGCAAGTTGTTAGAGTTTGCTAGGAAAGCTAAAGTGCCTTGTTTTTACCAAAGGTTGTATCATTGCCTGCCACTTTGAATTGCCTTTTTTTTACTACCTCTTGTTTTTAAATGAACATAAAATATTACTAGACATTTTTTTGTTACAAAAAATATCAGAAGACAAATTAGATCGACACCTGTGGGGGCAGTTTTTAAATATACGGGGTAAATCATTTCTTTGTAGCTTGTTTAGGATTTTAAAACATAAAAAAAAATACATCCCGAGTTTAACAATCAAAATATATTTGGGGGAAATAAATAATTTTCTTGTGTTTTAAGGTTCTGTTTTTTTTTTATTACATTTTATGACATAAACAACAATCAGGTCTTACCAGCATCTAACTGTTACTGACACTAAGGACGTCTTGTACTATCGCCATCCTGACATGAAGCCAGGGCTTTTCCTTCCTGTTGAGACCCCTGTTATTATTCCCCTCTGCTCAAAGACGTGTGCTTGGATGCACTTATATTAATAAAAAATATGACAGGAGTTTGCAGCAACAGCAGTGCTTATGTTCTGACTTGAGGTATGTAGCATAATCCAATAATTTTTTTTCCTGTACTGTGATTCAGTGGATACTAAAGGAATATGTGTTACATAGGAGTATTTTGGGGGTATTTTTGTTCATATTTGTAATCTAGTAACTCAGCACAGAGACCATTGTTAAAGGAGGAGAAGTTAATCACTGTTTCTTTTGTTTAAAAAAGAGATTGTATGCTGTGAAGTCAGTTTATTTGCTTCACTCTTCTCCAAGTAAGGCGTGGAGAAGCTACATTCATTGATAAAAGTTCAGTTTTTTTTTTTTATTTAAGGCAATTTTTTTGCAAACAAAAAGTTTGAAATCAGTTTAAATGTTTTGAAAGATAACTATTGTCTCTGTGGAGTATGACTATTGATTGTTATTTATGGGGTTGGAAAAGAAAAAAAGTGGGAGGGCAGGATGGGGGTTCTCCAGATGTGTTGATAATTTTTGTGATGGAGATGTTAAAAATTGTAGCAGGGCTTGTATTGGAGACAGGAATAACTGTTAACCCCTCGAGTCCTGCTGGACAAGTAACTACTCTGTGGTTCACTGGACAACTTTGCTATGAAAGTGCAAATTTAAGGTATATCTGTGGCATAAATGCCCCGTGGCTCTGAATGTCATACACACAACACTCCTCTTTCTGCAGGTCTCTCAGTTTATCTTTTATACAGACATCTTCTATTATCAAATTTAATGTTTTGTTTTGATTCTCTTGTGTTTTGACTTTCAGTGTTTGCCTTATGCAAAACTGAAAAGAATGTGTGATTGTGCTGGTATTGATAATTAATAATGAGATATCTAATGTATCATATTTTGAATGGTGTGGGAGGGTTTTTTTGTTGTTTTTTTTTTGGTTTAAGGTGTTTTATTATTGTCTTTGTTACCATTGTGCATTGCAATTTTATACTTAAAAATAGAGGTTGGACTATGTAATCAGCAAATGTATCTAACAATATGAGACGCATGGTGCCTTTGGGGCCATTTTCCCCAGAAAACTCATTAAATGGTTGTTAATTTGTTTTGTCCATGTTTCTTTTTATCAAATTTGAGCAAAGATTAAAGCTACCGGATGTATTTTCAGGATATTTCAGTGTAAAAATAATAAAATTACACATGATTATATAAACTATTTACAGATTTGCTATAATAAATGAGGTAACGGGCATAAATCAGCCTACAAAATGAAAAGAGGGTAAAAAAAATGTGTAAAAATATAAAGGACATTCACAATTTGCTAAAGCACAAGCTTGAAGAAAAGAACACCTATGTTGAGTTTGAAATCTATAATTTAGATCCAAACATTTTAACAAGCAAATAAGAAGGCCTTTAGAAAATATTCAATCACATTTCAATCAAATTTTATTAGCAGACTATCACATACATATTTAGGGCAACACACAATAAAAATGTTAAATTTTATCCTAAAAACGCTAAGAAAAAAAAAAGCATAGATAAAATAGGTCAAATTTTTTGTAATCATTTCAATTAGTGAGTAATCATTTTAAAGGAGTAGTGAGAACAGCTTTTACATTTTAACATGTCTTAGAAGTGTTGTGAGTGGACTGATTTTTGCAGTGACAAACATCTGATTGGACCCTCCCCAGGGCCAGAACATGATTGCAGGGGCCCCTGGGCTCAAAGTCCTGAGATACAGGTGCGTGCATCCGAAGGCAATCTATAAACACATTATTATTATTGTTCTTATTATGTAAAAGGAAAAGCATTTCATATTTATTTTAAAGTTTTAGTGAAGTTTACTTGAATTGATTCCATCTTTTTTTAACAAGAAGAGAAAATTAAAATAGGAGGAAGACAGGCAGACACACAGAACAACAGCACTGGAGATCTAAGGAGCAAAGGACATAAAGAGCACTGTGAGACAGAAGGTATGGAACTATCTGAATTGTGGTCTTGGCCTGGTGAAGTTGACATGAAGCAGCATGTATTTACATAAGCTAGCGAGTTGCACCACTGTAGTGTCTTGATATTATTGCATCCAGGTGAGAAGTGTAGTTTTAAATGTGTAAATCATAATTGACAATATTCCCATTGAAGGCAGCAGCAGAGGTGGCGACGGGTGGGGGTGGGGGGTGGGTAGGTATTTCTTCAAACACTTTGTGCCCAGGGGCCCCTCCAATCATAACAGAGCATAAGAAAAACTTAGGTGCAATGGTATAGCATACAGCTCATATACATTGACATAATTAATGAATTGCTTCTTAAAAAATGATCACTTACTACAACTTTTCACAAATGTGAAAAATATTGTTGGGCAATTTGAACACAGAAATGTTACATTATGTCAAAATGTATGTATAAACAAGAACTTTTTTTTTTTTTTTGAGGAACAAACTGCTTTTCAATATACAATCCTTCTGCCATTTGTGTATGTCATTGCGTTGACAGCATCATAGCTTGGGACCAGGGGCGCCGTAAAGGGGGGGAAAGTTAGGATGATTCTAAGGGCCCACGACTGTCAGGGGCCCAAAAAATTTATAATCCCTATGGATGACCACTGGGTCCAATTGGATGTTTTTTCATGGGGCCCAAAATCCCTGGCGGCCCCCTGCTTGGGACTACCTTGTATTAGCATTCAACTGGTTTACCATCATTCATCAAATATTAAACTTATCATTTAAAAATATATAACCACAAACTGAATATCAAGAGAAAGTCTGCCACACTGTGAAACAACAAATCAATTCAAATAATTTCAAAATGGTAAGGGGGTACTTTTTAAATAATCTAAAATTGTATGTCATCTAATAAAATGCTTTTTAAAACTTTTGTTAAAATTTTACATTGCCAGTAATATGAGTTATTTTTGTTTTTAGATTCATAAGTATTACATTAATTTGGCTTTGCCCCTCGCTTTGAAGAAGTCTGCTTGAAAAACTTCACTTCCCATAATTCATTTCGAAAGTGTTAGCTCAAACCGGAAACGGTACTTTCAAACTAAACTACATAAAGTAATTTGTTTGGAGTAAATATTACTTTATTTATATGTATTATACGTGCTTAGAGTATGGCAGCCCTAAAATCAAAGCTAAAGTCCCAAAGCTAAAGTTTTTTAGAGTAAAAATATATAACCAGAGGCCATTAGAATTATTTTTCAACCAGCTGACTTCACGTCGACGTAAAAGTCACGCATCAATGGCAGCGCTAGGCTAGAATACCGTGTTAGTTACCTTTGCTGACCGAACAGAGAGGTGTTTTCTTGACGTTTATTTACCCAGGCATAGTGACAGGAAGCTAGCAGGCTAACAGGAAGTGTTAGGAATCTGTGGTCAAAACTAACTGTTTTAACACACCCTGCTCAGCCGTCGTGAAGACACAGCTGCGGTGAGTTAAACTAATGAATAAACTTGTTCCAGATCAGCGGAAACCGGAGCCAGGTACACAGACTAGCTGAATGCTTTAGTAGTTCGTTAGCTCAGCTCGTCTTTCTGCGTTACCTGAAAAAGGAGAACATTCCAATTCATAAACTCAACATAACTATTGGCCGAGTTTACCTACGAGTTCCTAGAAATATTCACAAACTTTAGTGTAAGAGAGGCGTTGGCTAAAACTCTCCTTTTAGTCAACAGAAGTTATTTTAGCAACATCTCCGTTTGACCCAAAACAGTCAGATATATAAATAATATTACAGGTGTAGTACTAAAGTCAGTGACCATTATATTTGATTTCTGATTTATTATTTTATCTGCAAGTAATTTGTGCGTGCTCCTTTCGAATACTATTTGAAAATATGTAACATAGTTATTTTATTATCTAAAATAAATTATTAAATTATCTGTAATTACAAATTTTGACTTGTTCCACTTACATTACATAGACTCTGTTACACAAAAAATGGTATAAGAAAATATAAGATACATTTAATTATTCATGCAGAGGAAAACAATCGAACTTCAGTATTCAGTTATCTGATTGGTCACAAAGTTGATAGACAAAACTTAATGTGGGCTCATTTGATTGGGCAGTGAGTTTTTAGAGGCAAGTCAACAAAGTGTAGGCAATTGTGCAATAATATTTTAGCTCCAGCATCCTTTAACTACATGTTAATAAGGAATTATACACCTTTGAGTTTAAATTGCAATCACATCACACACTCAAAACTTTATGTCTTTCCAAAATCTGTTATCTTTGACACTTTGACTCTTTTCACAACAGCCTTCCCCCTTTGCTCCTCAAATAGAGCAAAGCCATGTCAGCACATTGTTAAGGGGTCGGTGTATTGTGGTCCAAATGGTGAATGCAAGTGTCTTATTTTGTAGCTCACTTTGTCTCCTTAAAATGGACAATCAGCAAAAATGTACATGACATAGACTTAACAGGGTCAGCTGACCAGTAACAAAGGTTAAAAACACACTTTTGTCCCCAGCTTCACAGATGACAGACAATGCAGTGAGCTTTTGTGAATTCTATAGTCAATGTTACTTTGTAATTTAGTTTTGTGATGCATTTTAGATGAACTGTTGAAATTGTGTTTTGTTTTATTCAGTAAACAAACTTTGATGAACTCTTTTAAAAATTTGAAGTAAAAACTGGAACTAAATGTCAGGCTCCAGTCTGCTAAGCTTGCAATTTTGGTGCTTACTTTGCAATTTTCAAAGCTTTTCTGCAGTTTTTCACATATTTTATGACTCTATTAAGTGTTTGCTTTATGAATTCATAAGTAGAATCTCCTAAATTCTGACTTTTTACCCATTAAACTGCCAAATACTAACATGACATTGCTTATACATAAATTGGTTGTTTCTCTGCTTTTTTCTTGTCTTGAATAAAAATAGTAAAGATAACATGTTTTTTATGCCGTGCATCAGGATCAATTCCAGTCACTTTGCCTGATTCCGACACTCCTGATTTGAAACTCCACCATCATTTCTACTGATCAGCCAACATGGCTAACACAAACTGTGTCAGTGTGCGAGTCTTCTCCCTGAACTGCTGGTTCGTGACTGTGGTTTGGAGACTTTCTTAATTCATAATTTTTTCATCTAAATACACGTGCAAGTCTGCAAATCAAAATGACACTCTATACTCTGTTTTATTTCACAGGGGGATCCACTATCTAAGCAAACACTGTTCTCAGCGCTATCAGATGATTGGAGAAATGTTGTGCAAGGATGAACACGATATTGTCTTACTGCAAGAGGTTGGTGCAAGGCATTTAGTGAACTTGTGAAGCAATCCTGTATAATAAACCCACTGATAAAGTTACAAATGTTAAATATAAATATATTTTATTTTCTACTTTTAACATGATGCTTTTAGGTGTGGAGTGAGAAGGACTATCTATACTTGAAAAAGAAACTTGCCAGTAGTCACCCTCACTCGCATTACTTCAAAAGGTAACACCTATAATCTCTTACATTCAAAGAAACTTAACTTGTAAATTTTGAAAGTAATTTAGTCTTAAAAATGTGCTTTCATGCCAGTAATTATCTGAAAATTTTCCCTAACTCATAAAGTTTCATGAAAGATTAACTTTTGCTGCTTAATTCTTTCTTGGCCCCACACCAAAGGCTGTGATTAAGTCTTACATCTCTAATCTTCTAAAAAAGACCTCTGCTCATGTTTTGCTTTCTCGCACTTTGTAGTGGAGTCATCGGCAGCGGACTGGCCATTTTTTCCAAACACAGAATCCATGACACTTTTCTTTACCGCTACTCATTGAATGGTTATCCCTACATGGTAAGTCTGCAAAATTTAAGATGTCAAAAGTCTTGTTTTCTGCAAGAACATACCGGTACTTTAGTAAAATTTATGCTCGCATTTACAGGTCAAAAATTTTACTTATTGATTAAAAAAAATCAACAGTAATGTGCAAAGAGGCATATGACTGTCTGTTCACTAATGGTGATGAAATCTGCAAAAGATTTATATGAATTTAATACCAAAATATCTACTATCCAGGCTCACCATGGGGACTGGTTTGGAGGTAAAGCTGTTGGAATGGCAGTCTTAAACCTCGGTGGGCTGACTGCCAACATCTATGTTACACATGTAAGCTCTAATAAATCAGTTTTCAGATTATTATTTTTTTGTGTGTATTGTGTACGTCTTTGATTAATGTGTTTGTGTACTGATTATAGCTGCATGCAGAGTACAGCAGAGAGAAGGACACTTATCTAGCTCACAGAGTGGTTCAGGCCTGGGAGCTGCAGGAGTTTATCCGGTAGTGTATCTTTGCTAAAACACGTACCCTCCGAGATATCGTGTGTTTACATAACTGTGTGTTTGCATATTTTTGCATGATGGTCTCCATCTGTTGGTATTTGGAATGAAATGTAACATTACAAGCTTTCAGTTGTTAATGCACATTAATGAAAAGTTTTATCTTGATGCTTTTTGTTCTGTTAGTCACACGTCAGCTGGAGCAGATGTGGTCATTCTAGGTGGTGACCTCAACATGCATCCTCAGGACCTCGGCTGCAGACTACTGAGGTCTTATACTGGACTGCTAGACTCCTATTTAGAAACCGCAAAATTTGATGTAGGTAGCAAACAAGGTCATCATACACATTTGCATTCAGGAAATATTGTTTTAAAAATATTTATTTTACATATTACTGTAACATAACTTGTACATGTGACATTTTACAAGGCACTTCTTTTACATTTCACTAGATTTTTGTAAAATCTGAAGCACAATGACTTTAGCAGGTAAATCTACCAGAGTGCAATTAAAGATGACTATAAAAATAATCATACAGGCTTTAAACAAGCCACTTTTTTTTTCTCTAAATCTTAAAGACAGGTTTGATTAGAACCTAAGTGTCTGGTGTAACTATCTATTGCACTTTGTGTGTAAATCTCATCAAATTTGCAAGCAGATTCCTGTAGTGTTATCATGTATTTATACCTCAAGGTCTGAGTAAGAAGCTTAACTAAAATAAATTCAAGGAAAAGAAAGTAAGATACAAAAACATTCATGTTACTGTTTTTTTTTATTTAACTTTCAGGGTTGTGAAAGTGGTATAACCCTTATAGCAGACAACCCATTTATAAATAAAAAGGAGCTCGTCCCATTTGAGAAGGGCATTCGAATCGACTACATCTTGTTTAAGGTGGGTAAAATCTCATTTTTGTTACACCTGCTTATTTTTATATCTCGTCTCGTCTTCTTCCGCTTATCCGGGTCCGGGTCGCGGGGGCAGCATCCCAATTAGGGAGTTCCAGATGGTCTTCTCCCCAGCCACTTCTACCAGCTCCTCCGGCAGGATCCCAAGGCGCTCCAGGGCCAAACCAGAGATATATTTTCTCCAGCGTGTCCTGGGTCGACCCGGGGGCCTCCTGCTGGCAGGACATGCCTGAAACACCTCCCTGGGGAGGCGTCCAGGGGGCATCCTAACAAGATGCCCGAACCACCTCAACTGGCTCCTTTCGACATGGAGGAGCAGCGGTTCTACTCCGAGTCTCTCCCGGATGTTCGAGCTCCTCACCTTATCCCTAAGGCTGAGCCCGGCCACCCTGCGAAGAAAACTCATTTCGGCCGCTTGTATCCGCGATCTCGTTCTTTCGGTCATTACCCAAAGCTCATGACCATAGGTGAGGATTGGGAGGTAGATCGACCGGTAAATCGAGAGCCTTGCTTTCCGGCTCAGCTCCTTCTTCACCACAACAGAGCGGTTCAGCGTCCGCATCACTGCAGACGCTGCCCCAATCCGCCTGTCGATCTCCCGCTCCCTCCTTCCCTCACTCGTGAACAAGACCCCGAGATACTAAACTCCTCCACTTGAGGCAGGATCTCTCTCCCGACCTGGAGTTGGCAAGCCACCCTTTTCCGACCAAGAACCATGGCCTCAGACTTGGAGGTGCTGATCCTCATCCCAGCCGCTTCACACTCGGCTGTGAACCTCCCCAGTAAGAGCTGTAGGTCAGAGCCTGATGAAGCTAGGAGGACCACATCATCTGCAAAAAGCAGAGACGAGATTCTCCTGTCACCAAACTCGACACCCTCCACACCACGGCTGCGCCTAGAAATCCTGTCCATAAAGGTTATGAACAGGACCGGTGACAAAGGGCAGCCCTGGCGGAGTCCAACCCTCACTGGGAACAGGTCCGACTTACTGCCGGCTATGCGAACCAAACTCACACTCCTCTGGTACAGGGACTGAATGGCCCTTAACAAAAGACCATCCACCCCGTACTCCTGGAGCGTCCCCCACAGGGTGTCCCTGGGGACACGGTCATAAGCCTTCTCCAAATCCACAAAACACATGTGGATTGGTTGGGCAAACTCCCATGACCCCTCCATCACCCTAGCGAGGGTAAAGAGCTGGTCCACAGTTCCACGACCAGGACGAAAACCACATTGCTCCTCTTCTATCTGAGGTTCAACTATCGACCGGACCCTCCTCTCCAGGACCCTGGAGTAGACCTTTCCAGGGAGGCTGAGGAGTGTGATCCCCCTATAGTTGGAACACACCCTCTGGTTCCCCTTCTTAAAAATGGGAACCACCACCCCGGTCTGCCACTCAACAGGAACTGCCCCCGATGACCACGCAATGTTGCAGAGACGTGTCAACCACGACAGTCCTACAACATCCATAGCTTTCAGATACCCAGGTCGGATCTCATCCACCCCCGGGGCACCGCCACTGCGTAGTTTTTTGACTACCTCAGCGACTTCTGCCCCAGAGATTGGACAGTCCGTCCCCAGGTCTCCCAGCTCTGGTTCCTCATTCCTTATTTTTATATCCAAGTGTTTATTGTAAGCTTTAAATAGTTTTTAAATGACTTGTTTTACTATTCCAGGGCACCTCAAAAACCAATATTTACTGCGACTTCATGTCCACCACCAAAGGCTCCATACTCAACCACCCGTTCCCGTACTCCGATCACGAGGCTCTCACTGTTCAGCTACGGCTGATGTCCTGCATCCCAGCTGAGGCTGCAAATGACAGACAGTCAAAGACCCAAGACACCCCTGCAGGTATTTTTAACAACCACATCGCAAGATTTATATAGCATTTTATGTTTCTGCGATATGCATTATTAGTTTATTCCCTCTTTCAGGGAAGCTGGCTGAGTTGGTTGACATAGTGACTGAGGCCCGTACTGAAGTCAAAGTGGGCTTGCACTGCGCTGAGAGGATGCGCTACACAGCAGCCCGAACTGGAGTGATGGGGTTGGTGCTGCTGTTCTTGGAGTTAGCCATTGCAGCAGTTCCCTGCTTCGCCCTGGGAGCAGAACAGCCTTTCCCACGCACCTCCTTCTACCTGCTGGCTGCTCTGTGCTTTGCCATCCTGCTGACCACCTCTCTGCTGTACATCTTTTATACAATGGAGCTGAAATCCCTCCAAGGTGCTGAAGACCAGATGAGGCTGGCTGTAGGAAGTCTGCAGGAGAAGCTCAGAGGGTTTCCTGTGGCTCAGCCTCACAATGCCCCGCAGAGGCCTCCAGAGGGGGGAAAGCCCAGTGTCTTGGACCCTGAGGAATAACTTCAAAGTAAGCTTATAGAAAGAAGGCTTTGAAGTCAACTTTAAGAGAGACCTTTAGTCTGCTCCTCTTGATGTTTAATAAGCTTTTGAGATTAAGATTTCTGCTGCAAACTGAACTAGGGAACATTTCTGAAAGTAGTGCAGGATACCTGCTTTGACATTTTTATATTTTTATGGTCATATGTAGGCTTTTATTAAACCTAGATTTCTCTCTTATGCACCTGCAGTACCCATATATGCGTCCTAATACACAGCAACATTGTTTCTATGCTGGTGGCTCATTTGAAAGTCTTAAACATGATCATTTATGCTACTTAGCCTCGGGTCTGACCTGCATTCCACTCACTAGTAGGTTCTCTGGGACCAGTTGTTTCTGTTTTTCATGTCATGCTTCTTATTTATGGCTAAGAGAAGCCACCGCATAGTCATTGTGGGTCCAGTCTGTTTCTGCGTCTGATTCTTTTCATGTGTTAAAATGCTAAAAGTAAGTCATCCTGCACTGAAGGCTTGTTGGTTTACATTTCAGTTTTTCTGCAGTTGCACTGAAGGATAAAGATAATCATGAACCAGTTACAGCTTTTCATACTGTAAGAAAAAAGACAAATGATCTGCATGTAACCTTTTTTGTTAATCATCCACAAGTTAGAAACAATCTACACTCCGGTTTCTTAAGTCTTAAAAGTATTTAAACAATGTTTGATTTAAATTAATCTGCTTGTAAGTTTGACCTTTTTTACTTAACTGTTTAATTTCAGAAGTAATTTATTAAAAATATATCTTGAGAGTTGATTAAACACTCCTATTCTCTGCTATCAGGTGACTGGATGTTTTGTTTTGCTGTAAAACCCTGATGTGAAACACTTGATAGTTCTTAAGCTTTATGATTATTTATGTTTGAGTTGACTGATGTTCATTCCAACTGAAAAATGTGATGCAAACAATCATAGAAGCAATAATAAAAACTTTATACGCACACTGTTGATGGCTGTGGCTTTCTGTAAAGGTAACAAACTTCAATTGAACTGAGTTTCACACACCCACCACTAGGGGGCAGTCGTATCTGGCAGTTGAACGGTTTTGATGAATCACCAAACTCACCACAGCAGGAGCTAACAGACAGTGGTGATATAATAGAGTGTTCAGCCAAGTTTACCAGCTGCCACATGTACAGTCAGAACACAGGAGCACCCATGGGTGTGGTGCATTTAAAGTACTTCATTTCCAAATTAAGACATGAATAATACATTAATTTATTCAATTTACAATTCAAGAACCATTATTTTTAACCAGTGCATGTTCAAACACACAGTGGTGGTGCCATAAATTTAAAAAAATTAAGTAAATAAATGAAAATTTTCATGCTGCAACTTTGAAGTTGAGCCATACTTTCTATCTTTGCACATTTCAAATATTTAAAAAGGTCTCATAAGATATCTGAGTCAGTATGTGTTTATAATATAAATATATTATAATAGTGAGCCATTCATTGAAAAGTTAATGTCTCATCATCATTTGTAATAATAGCGAAGGATAATTGTTGTGTGATAAAAAATGAAAATGTGTTTTTTAGCCTATCATTAGAACTTTACTAGTAATTAATACTTATCTGAGTTTTCCTTTGATCCTTTCCTGATTCATCACTTTCATCAGCAGGTTTTTACATGCTTGGCATTAATAAACAGATAAGCTAATTCATTTTCGAAAAGTTTAATAGTTCTAATATTTTTTTGCCCCATAGAGCTTAAGCAATATTTCAGTCAGTCTATATTATTGGCTGATGTCACTGAAAATATCAGCATTAATATTTGATCTCTGCTGAGTTAAAATGATGTCATCCTGTTCATCTGATTTGCCTACCGTATTGGCTGCTGCAAGAATCTTCTTTTTTTCTACATATTTAAATGATTCTTTTTCTTTTTTTTAAATTTCATTTATTTATTTAACTCAATCAATTGTTAATCTACAAACAAACCCAACAAAACCCTATAAAAATTTACAAAACAAAAAAGGAGCTGGACGAAGAAAAATATTTATTAACCTGACATTTAATTAATGGTAACTATATGGTCGTGTTTAAATAAACATTCTTGTCAATAAAAGATAAACGATATAATCAGCCTTACATAATATTATTCTGAGTTCATATATAATTTTATCTTCATACATTTTTAAAAATAATAGTTAAACCATTTTCATGTCAACATCATCTGTGCATGTTTTATTAACTGAGCTTTTAAATTTAAAACAAAAAAGTCAAGTTTGCTATCAAAAATGGACAAACGCATTTTTATTGTTGTATTTTCTTTAACATTTACAATAACAAACATTAAAAAAAGATCAAATCACTGGCAGTTAGAAAAGAAAAAACCTTTTTCTTATTCTGACACCAGATGTTGTCAAAGAGTGCCAAATGTGAGCAAGATCCATCCATTTTCTGTAGCCGCTTATTCCTCCACAGAGGGTCGCGGGGCAGCTGGTGCCTATCTCCAGCGGTCAAGGGGCGAGAGGCGGGGGACACCCTGGACAGGTCGCCAGTCCATCGCAGGGCCACACAGAGACGAATGAGACAAACAACCACTCACACCTAAGGACAATTTACCAGCCCAGTCAGCCTGACAGTCATGTCTTTGGACTGTGGGAGGAAACCGGAGTACCCGGAGGAAACCCACGCATGCACGGGGAGAACATGCAAACTCCACGCAGAGAGGCCGCAGAGCCGGGACGCGAACCCACGACCTCCTTGCTGCGAGGCAACGGTGCTAACCAACTGCGCCACCATGCAGCCATGTGAGCAAGATGCTCCAGGTAAAATGTCTCTGGATCACTGATGGCTCTCTTACAACAGAATTTTTTTAACTTATAATTTTGAAAATAATGTTATTTTATATTAAGGTGGAGAAGGTGGCATTTCAGAGAAACTAAGGTGTTTAGCAAGAAAGAAACTACAAAACAGAGAACTATCTCTTGACGTTGATCTTTGGTTACTGCTGCTGCTGGGCAACTGTCGCCCTCCTGTGGTTATGTAGGAGCACTACAGCAAACTAATAAAAAACTTTATTTGTCAACAACTTAGGCTCATGTCATGTTTAGTTTTAAATTGAGCTAAATCTTAAAATTTCAATATGTTTGACTTGATTAATTTGCAGCAATGTGAAAGGCTTATCTGTTACCTTATCAAAGTCTACTAACCCAATCTGTTGGTTACATCAACATACTGTACATGTTTTCTGCACTCTAATGGATGATCTGTAGATGGAAAGTGCCAGTTTAATTTCTTTATTAGCATTATATTGTTAAATAATCACATTATAAAAAAACTGACAACTTGTTGTGCAATAAATAGTTCAATTTTAACAACTAGATTCATAGTCATACGTATTATTTCATATTTCTGGCTTTAACCCCTTTTTAGTGACCAATATTTAATCAAGCTCTTTATTGTGGTTTTTTTTTTAAATTATTTATGAACATTATAGTTTAAAAAATCTATTAATTGCAGCTAAGGATATTATTATGGATGTTATGTTTTTTAAACACTATATTGGCAGCTAAGTAAAATCAGGGAAAAAAAACCCCATAAAGAATATAAATGTATTGACATGAAGGAGAAGATGATTTGAAGGAAGCAGTACTTGTAACCATGGCAACCAGACCTACAATGATGCAAAAGGTCCAGAGCCAACAGTGGAGAAAGGCAGAAGAGGCCACGCCCTCAGCTGCTCCTGGTTCTGTGGTGAAACGTGAGCCTGCCTCCCAATCAGTGTGACATTTTTCCCCCGACCTCCCGATTGATGGAGGGTTTTATTCAGTTTTCACTTTTAGAGAAGTTGTTTTGTGCCTTCATCAGATACAAGAACTTGAGCGTCCTTCAAATTTTGATTAGCCAAAACCAGAAAAAACTAAAGGTTTTAAAATGTTACAAATGCAACAAAAAAAATTTAAAAAGCAAAAATAAATTCATTAAAAAAAAAAATCTAAATAAATGTTGAATTGTCTCCATATAGGCCTCAATAGTTGAAACTTTAAATTTCCAAGTATTTCAGTGAGTGCACTAAAGGGTTAATTTAATATTTTTTTATGAGGTTGATATTAGCCTATTTGATTTGTAAACGAAGTGGTTTAAAGTCCATTAACCTGAGACAGTTTACTGCTTTTACTTTCCCACAACTTTATTAATGTCGTTAAAGTGAAGAAGGTTGTTTGCAAACACGTAGCCTGGGAGAAAAGAACTCCCTCAGTCCAGTCTTGCAGGTCTTTTGTAGGCCCGTGTGTGTGTGTGTGTGTGTGTGTGTGTGTGTGTGTGTGTGTGTGTGTGTGTGTGTGTGTGTGTGTGTGTGCGCGCACGTGCGTGTTCGTGTGTGTGTGTGTGTGTGTGTGTGGGCGCGGTCTGATCTGATCGCACAGGGCAGGGCAAGGTGAGCTTTCCTTCACACGGTACCGACAGCTTTCACCTCTCGGATGTCGTTCTTGAACCAGAATGTCAGGTCCGGATCCGCTGAAGACGATGTTCTCCGTCCGGAACCGGGACGACACGTCGCTGGCTCTGCCGTCCGTGAACCAGCACCGAACGGGACAGGAGCGCGTCAGGGAACAAGTGCAAAGTGTGAGGAGGACGAAGTCGAGACATCCCAGCACCAAGAGCGGATCTAGTTCTCTGTCTCCAACAAGTAAGAGCGGACGTGAGGAGAGTCAGGAAGAACGGCAAGGTTTAGGAGAGGGAATGTCAAAGTTTGAATCTGAGACCAAATAGTGAAGGAAAACTTTTGAAATATGATTTAAAAAAAAACGGGCCTCATAAAAAGTGGCTACGTAGGCTGGATTTTCTGTCCCTCCAGTCAAAAGCAGATAAAGTTTTTTCCAGCTTCCCTTCAGGTCAGGGATTTTACAATGATTTACCAGGAAGTGATCTGCTAATGATCTGCTGATCATAGAGGAGACCAGACAGTAACATTAACATAAACTTTTGTTTTGGTCCTTAAAGTTTTCAGTGCATAAAAAAAGAATTATTTTTACAGTTTTAAAAAGTCTATGTGCATATTCGAACCTCAATTATAGGTTTGACTAAAACAAAAAGCAACAGAAATAAAATAATTTATTCACAGAGGTGCTTTTTGATAGTTTCAGAGTAAATAAATAACATCCTCACTAACTATCCATCATCTTGTTTTATTCTAGGCTTCAGTTTGACTGTTGGTTGTTTTTGCTCTCTGCTCTCTTTCTCATGGTTTTCCATCTTTTGTATTTATTTTTTTAAAGTCAAACCTCTATATGGCCATTATTACGTTAAAACATAATCCAAAGATCAATAGTGCTGTCAGGGAAACAAAGACGTTTCTTGTTTTTCCTCAGGCAATAAGGCAATAAATCTGGTTATAAAAGAGGTGTGTGCTCACTACAGAGACTGATATCTAATAACCTTTAACATTTCTCTCCAGGCCCTTTGTACGAATCGAATGGAAGTGTCTTCTTTGGCAATGGCTACTCTAAAAGTGTGAGTTTAAGCAAAAAAACAGTTTTCTTCTTTTGATCACACTGATGACCAGGAAGCAGGAGTTGAATTTGAAGTATATTTACCGTTTTTTATGAGGGAGGTATTTGTTAAAGCAAAATCAGAATGATTGCATTTTATGATGACCTGAGAAACACAAGAATAACCTGTAATTACCTCTGTAAAAGACATGTGTAGGTGGTATGGTTGATGAGATCTTTTATCCTGTTTTTTTTAAGCCACATTATTATTATTGTAAAAAAATTTGGATAGATGTTCTTCAAGGTGAAGCCTGGTTCTTTAAGTTTTTGTCCTAATTTGGGTTCAAAATGTACCTTCCCCCCAATTTCCATAAATAAAAAACTCATCTTTTTTTTCTTCCCCTGAAAAAAATCTAATTTTTAACCTGCCCAGGCATTACACCACATGGTTATAAATCAAATTGATCCTCTATGATTTGGTTTGTTATTTTGCACTCCGCATCAGTTAAATTTCTTCATTGCAGCTAAAATAAGTCCTCGTCCTTCCTGACGATCGCCTTTTCTTAAATCTGCAGCACAGCTCAGACAGAAGCCTAAACAGTCCTCAATTATTCAACAACAAAGGAGTATCCATGAGGTCAAGCACAGCATTTTCTCGCTACATGAGGAATTATTCCCAAGTTGGCTCGAAGGCGCTGGGTCAGACCAACTCCAGTCGGAGTGAGCCTGCCTGGAACTACGGCGCTCCGAAGCGTTCTATCCCAACACAGAGGCTGCCGCTCAACACAGGCGGCAACATCTACAGAAACCAGCAAAGCAGCAGCCAGTTTATAAGGAGGACCACCTCACAACCGCATCCTATGAACATTCCAAATGGCTCCATGCCAGCAAAAACTCTGAATCTCAAAGCAAATCAAACCGACATAAAAAAAGCCAAATCAATGACTGTGGTCACTGATGGTCCACCGAAAACCAAAGTGAACTCCAGGTGAGTGTTTTTTTTAATGGCGAAATTCTTCAATCTGTTGATGAGAAGCTTTAAAACGATATTTCTCTCTCACAGGGCAAATGGGACCACCGCAGCTGCTACCATCACCATGAAGGAGGCTGTGGAGCATCTTTCCAGCAAGGACGAGAATTATCAGCTGTTCGGCGCGTCCTACATTCAGCACAACACTTTCAGCGATGAGAAATCAAAAGAGGAGGTGCCTCAACTTATTCTACTCTGATTAAACTTTCCTCCATCAAAGAACACGTGGACATTTTGAGAAATTTAAAAATCACATTTCCTAAAAATCAACAAACTCAAAAGTTTGACTCTTTTATTTCAGTTCGATTATCTGTGCGTTTAAAAGTTTTTGTAGGAAAAGTAAATGCCACTAATGTTGGCTCGTTCGGTATTATTTTAGGTTGCATCAAAGGCTGTTTGCACCAGAAACACGATTAGCAGAAATCCAACAACAGAAAGGGTGCAGATAAATGAAAGTACTTTGAAGGAAAAGCAGTGGCGTTGGGATATGATTACATCATCTCGATGACTTTGAATCAGTGTGAGGAAATAAAACAGAAAATAAGAGGCTCGGGTGAACAGGAGTATTCTTTTGAGTCCTCTTTGCTTGGACAGGTAATTTGAATCCAGCAGCGGAAACAGAATCTTCTATCAGAACAAAGAACAAGAGGGAAAAAGCCTGATTAGTTTCTAAAGACTTATTCAAATATGAGTTATAACCTTAGCAGCCTTTGTTATTGTCCTATTCTGTTTTATCCTTTTTAACCTCCACATCTCAAACTAAAGCTTTTGTCAGTGGATGGCAACAGTAAATGCTTTGAATTATTATTAACTATATTCAGTCTAATCCATGTAATCCATACGCCTCTTTCTCCTGCAGGTATTGAAGCTAAAGGGCATCCCTCCCCTGTTGGCTCTGCTGTCCAGCTCCAGTTCAAAGGTCAAATACACGGCCTCCGCTGCCCTGCGTAACTTGTCCTTTAAGAGCAACGCCAACAAGCAGGAGATATGTCGCTGCGAGGGAATCCCCAAGATCGTGGATCAGCTCAAAACGTCAGACTCCGTAGAGCTCGACAAACAGCTCACAGGTACTCATTAGAGCAGCGAAATGTAAAACTCCCGCCGCATACACTCGCCTAACCGAACCAACGAGTCAGACAGAGACACACTTGTGTGGGCGTCACATTATCCTGCTGACTTCTGATGCTCTGCAGAGGAACTCTGACATTTAAAAAGCACTGATTCTGGTTTATAGTGCTGATTTCTAATTTCCTGCACAGCTTTAACCTGCTGATACAGATTTATCTAAAAATATATAATTTGCAGAATAAGAATGTTAATCTCATGTTAATGTGCACATCAGGAAAACATTTACCCTTCCCCTTTATTAGCCGTTAAGCTCATCATAAATTTCAACATTTTTATTGAGAGTTCATGTTTTTTCCCAGGTCTCCTGTGGAACTTATCCTCTGTAGACAACCTGAAATCGGAGCTGTTAAAGAACGCTCTGCCTGTTCTAATGGAGCGTGTGATCCAGCCTTACACCACGGGCCCAGAACAGGCAAACAAAGACCCTGATGTCTTCACTCACTCCACAGAATGTCTTCGGTGAGATAAAGACTCAATATCATAACGTTTAAAACATTTTTCTTGTCCTTATATGATTGATTTTATTAAACATAACTTGCTGAACATTTTTAAAAAGCCCTGAATTGTGTTCAGGAGTGTTATGAAAGGGTAAAAATTCAATCCCGCTATCACACAAACATGGAGTAGTAATGGTTTTAGACATTCATGCTATCCTATTTGTTATTTTTATGACAGAAATATGAATGAATTGCAGCATAAATGCATATGTTTTAATTATTGGTGCATTTACCAAACAAATATTGTTTCAGCTTAATCTAGAATGAACAAAATTGAATTAATATCACAATTACAAGAAGTGACTGAACATACAGGATATTTGTTACTTCAGTGGTGTTCAAACTTTGAGAGGGGTGACAAAATTGCTAAGTTGGAAAAAAAAGTAATCTAAAAATTGTTTTACCTACCCAACAATACATTAAACACAATAGTTTAATGAACAATTTTTGAGGTGCAAAGAGGCACAAAATGGGCTACGTACTTTATTAAAGAAAACCATCAAATTCACTGGATTTGATGGCTGGGTCAGTTATTTTCTAATTTCTTGGTCTTAAACATATTTTTTGACCAGTTTCTGCAGGAAGAATGGTAATGCATGCTGTATTTAGTCAGGTTTTATGAACAATGCTCACAAGCTCGCTTGTTAATCTGTGAGAGTTTGTGGTTTGTGTAGTAAATGACAAAGTAAAAGCTAAAAATGAGGTTATTTGTTTTGTACTCAACCTTTTTCCATTTAGAAAGGATTCTAATTCATCAGCATTTCTTGTTTTGCTGATTTGCAGTGGAGGACCACACAAAATCACTACCTTTTTAAAGTTAACATTTGAACTAGTCTCTTTATTCTATTGTTTGTTATTATTTTTTCCTTCTTTGCTGAGCTTGTCTTTCCACATGCTGAACTCACATTTTCCCAAAGACAGCAGCTTCCTTCTTCCCTCTGTTCTGATGCTTCTGAAACCCTTTGAGCTCCCGTGTTGTAACGACAGGTGTAAAACAGCACAAACTGTTGTTGCACGTTACAGCTGTGTGACGAGATCCATCTTATCTACAGCATCAGTAAACACATGAGTGCAATGTAAAACATTTCATCGACATTCTGGAATATTGTGTAAGAGCTGCGATCATTAATCATTTGTATTCCTACCGCACAAGATAAACTTAGCTAAGAAACAACATAATCACTATAAAAAGTTTTCACAGAAATGACTGAATTATAACTTCTGGTGGCGAGAGAGTTCCATCTGGTCGGACCAGATGAATGAACTTGTTGCAGTGACTGTAGAGTATTTAGATGAACGTTGACATATTTATATTTCGGTTTCAGCCTGGAGCTGGAATGCATGCATCTGCCAGCACTCTCTCTCTCTCTCTCACTCTCATATTAATCTGACTAATTTAATAATCTTCAACTCGTATATTTCAGGAACCTCAGCAGTGCAGACCAGAACAGCAGGCAGACGATGAGGAAATGTCAAGGTCTTATTGACTCTTTAGCCACTTACATTAAAAACTGTGTGGACAAGCAGAAAATAGACGATGAGGTATGTTATATATACAGTTAGAGTATTCCATTCTGTACTCGTAAACACGTCACACAGACTCTGACGTGCATTTTGTCTTTTCATC
Source organism: Callopanchax toddi (assembly GCA_006937965.1). NCBI lineage: Eukaryota > Metazoa > Chordata > Actinopteri > Cyprinodontiformes > Nothobranchiidae > Callopanchax > Callopanchax toddi. The sequence continues at coordinate 3,737,686 of SSNR01000005.1, forward strand.
TTTTGACGCAGTCGTTAGAAAGCTGTGTGTGCATCCTGCACAATCTGACGTTCCAGCTGGAGGCCGAGATGCCGGGACTGTTCAACAAGATCAGCGCTCTGGCCCCTAGAAACAGGAGTCAGCCTCAGAACAACGGGAGCGCTGTTGGCTGCTTCTCCTCACAGAGCAAACCCTCCGAGCACAACGTGAGTGAGACGAGTTCACCAAACCAGAACCAAGTCCAGCAGCTCACCAGAAACCCTCACCTGTTAGCTTGTCTAGACACATTTAACCCCATCATTATGGCTGGCTACATGCCAGAGTCTGATATACTTCAGGTGACAATGAGCTTTGTATTCTGATTTCTGAAAGTCTGGAAGACTTGTAATCTCCTATTTCTGTTGTATCGTTGCCAAGTATTCAGTTAGGATTAAATAGACACACCCAATGCAAAATGCAACACACCAGGAAAGGAAAGGTTGTCCTGTAAAAACATCGTCACAGTGAAAATGTGTTTGGTTTGGCTTTCTGGAGGACAGAACAGCTGCGACACAGTGTTGGATATTTCTAGAAATAATGTGTTTTTTCTTGTCTAGCCTTGCTTTGACTACCCCGTCATCGAGGATCCACGTCCAACTGGGGCAGGCTGGTTGATCCACTCCAAAACGCTGCAGAGTTACTTGTCTCTGCTCAAGTCGAGTCAACAGGAAGCGACGCAGGAAGCCTGCTGTGGAGCGATGCACAATCTCACTACTCATACAGGCACCGTAAGAGTCACTCTTAATGTCACACTAACCGGCAAACAGTTTTACTTATAACCTGAGTCAGGGCTGGGCGATATTACCTCAAATCAATATCATGATTTATTGAGGAGTTAACCTCGATAACGATTAATGGACGATAACTGTATGCTTAAAAACTGTAGCAGCATAATTGCTCCATAGACTAAAATTTCCTGCAAACACAAAGTATAGGAGTAGAGGAGGAGGAGACACGTGACTAGCATGTGACACGGACTAGTTGAGTCGTGTCACAGCTTCTTAAAGGGACACGGACATCCGTAACCTACTCGCTTCTTTTCATTTTTTAAATATCGAACATACGATTATGGGCAAAATGACATCGATTAGAGTTATAAAATTTGATATTCGATTATTTTTGATTTATCGCCCAGCCCTACCCTGAGTCTATATTAGAGATAGTACAATTAAAAGGAAATCTAAGCCCTACAAGCTTTACAATTTAGTTCCCATGTTTAATATGTTGGATGTGAGTATGTCTAATATAAAGAAAGGGAAAAAAAACTGTTAATTAGGCTTTAAAATAGGGGAAAGTTGAGCTTTTGGTAACAAACTAAATGCAATCTAAAAAATGTGTTTATCACGAGAATACAGAATTGTTCACACTATTTATAACCTTCGTGGCACTGGAATTCTCTAACTGTTTTAACTTTTATTTTTAGAGCAAATAACAAATTAAAACAAACAAAATAACACACAAACCCAAGGGAAAAACAATAAATAGAATTTAAAAAATTTACAAAAGGTGTGTTTTTGAGGATGAAACACAGAGACGGTAAAAATTTAAGGTAATCCACAAAGGGTGTCCATTTAGGCAGTCTATTCAACCCTCTATAGTGAGAAGGGTACAGAAAGCCAAGATTTCATTTAGCTGGGGAGATGAGTAAAGAGGAGTCAGCAAAACTACAAAAACGGCAGTTAAAGGGTCTCTTATGATCTGAATTCTAAAAACTGCTAAAAGCACCGAAAGGAAATATCTACAGATATTGATCTAAATTACAAGTTGAAGTTTGACGTCTGCCACAGTTGTCTAGAAGTGAAGGAAATGAGATTTTGCATTGCACTTGATTTATCAGCTGTAACGTAACACATGGTGCGCTTGAACGAATGCTGACTCACCTTATCCCTTCATTATTCAGTCAGTTCTGCACCTAATTCACGCTCCCAGGCAGTTCTGATCTTACCAGATGAATCAGTGTAGAAAGTACATTAAGGGATTTAAAGTGATAAAAGATCGTTTAATAGGCAGCGCTGAATAGATGAGTGGCAGCCGAAAAAGACGAAGAAATTGATTCATTTTGTAGTTTACACCAGGTCAAATGAGGTGAATTTAGTAAGACAATTTATGAATATGTGATGATCTGCAGCACATGAGTAACTGGGTATAAGATTTAAGGAAAATAATTATTTAAGGGTATCTTTATCAAATATACAAATTATTAGAGGAATTGGATTATTTGTATAAATCTTTGCTTACAATATGAGTTAGTAGAGATGAGCTCACCACTGAGGATAAACATGCACATGCTGTGGTCAGCTATAATAACCCTGAAGAAAGTATACAGCTTTTGGAGACGCATGTAATTGACAAACTACTTTCTGCACAAAAAAACCCAAAATCTTGCCTCAGCAGAAAAAAAAAAAACCCAGTCTGCCTCCAAATTAAAAGACAAAACAAAAAATTAACTTTATAAATGTGCTTCTCACTGTAACCCAACTGAATGTTGTTTTAAACAGTTTGTCTTCCTGTTGTTTCTGAGTTGCTGTTTTTCTTTGGTTTCTCCAGGTCTCAGATGTAATGAGTGACATCATTGTGAGGAAACTGAACGGCACATCGGTCATCACCCCCCTTTTAAAGTCGGACAAAGTCAACTTGCAGAGGAACACAATGATTTTGTTAGGAAACTTGCTAAAGAACCCAAACCTGCAAAGCATCATCGGTAAGGAGCAGGTCAAACAACTTTCTGATAAACAACAACTTCTTTAGTCGTAAACACATTGTCTCAGCTATCACCTTCAAGTTTAATATCCTACAAGTGTTGGATTGTTTTAAACAGTCAGTGTGTTTTGTGGGTGTCACTGAAGGCTATGAAGCCCTCCCCACCCTGCTGGAAATCCTCAGAGACGCCAAAGGAGAAGATGCTTCTGACGACACGCTCGCCATGGCCTGCCAGTCCGCCTGCACCCTGCTTCTGAACGACCCGGAGAGGGGAAAGGAATCTGTAGACGAGAGCCTAATCAAATCCCTGCAGAACCTCAGCAATAACATGTGAGGAGGCATCTGTGCAGAGAGAAAATTACCCTGCTTGTGTGCCTAAAATAAACATGACTCATTGTAAATTAGATTGTGCGGAATTCCACAAGTCTGCACAGATTCTCAACTAACATTTCCTCCCCCTTTCACTTTTATATATTTTTTGCAGATATCTCCCTAAATCCAGCAAAGCTGCAGCCATTTTTCTCTTCAAAATCTGGTCAGATAAAGATTTGCAAAGCTTTGTGAAAAAGGTGAGTTGAGGCTTAACCCTATGTGCCAAAACCTGTCGGGGTTTGGGTGTGTCCCTCTCGGTATCTTGCACTAGACACAAAAGTCCACGCCTCTCTCGGGTATTTGTGAGAAACAGAAGGAAAGGCTGAAGGATTAGGGCACGTTCTCAGGAAAGTAAAAGCAGGAGACGCATTAATGTGATAAAGCTGAGGAATCCTGTGGTTCAGGTTTGATGGATCACATGCCGGACCCAGTTTGCACATGTTTACAGCACCTTACAACTTCGAAGAATATAGTAAAGAATTTACCTTCAACATAGCACTGATTACCTTAGGCGCCTGGCAATGTGTGACTGTGTGAGTTCATCATTCACTCAGGAGAAAACACTGATTTAAATCAATTTGTCCTGCAGAATGGGATGAGCAAGTCATGGTTTGTGAATAACACCACGATGGCTGCATACCGATCGGCCCAAGTTGTTGATTAACACAAAAACCAACAGACCTTTTTCCTGAAGAGAGGCGTCTGCACATCCACCGGACAAGGCTTCATCAGGATTACATCATGTATTCATCTCATAATGCATTCTGTGTACAGGCTGTAAGATTTTCATGTTTATAAAAAAAGAAGGTGACGGTTCAGATCAGACGAGGGAAAGTTGCTTTTAGTTTTAACACTGTTCAATACCTTTTGTTTTCCCCTCAAATTTGGCAATTTTGTACTTAATTAAAGCAACATAATTTTATTTTGCACTAAAATATATGTTTTAACATCATGTAGCAACAAAATAAAATGGATTTTGTGTAAAATAGGTATGCATAACCAAATCTTTTCTCAGTGTTCCAAGCAGTGATGTTCTTTTTTTTTTGTAGTTATTAATGCAACCCATAATTTTTGTCTGATTTGTAGCAATGAAGCTGGCAGGAGTTAGCTTTTCAGTTTGCAAAGTGAATGTTCATTCATTTGTCACGGTCTCTGATGCAGCAGACAGATTTTTCAAACCTCCTCGCATCTTGTCACCACTTCTGAATTCTGGCAGCAGAGTTTGAAATGCCTGGGGGGGAAAATCACGAGGGTGGAGTAAACAGAGAGACGTTGCTAACCTTCCCAGACTCATAAGCAGAAGCTATTGGAAGCAGATACTGCAGCTGGAGTTTGTTTTTGTGAGTTATGTAATTGTTGATCAGATTTGAACACTTCAAAACAACGGAATCTAACCACAACCACACCCATTTACCAGGTCAAAGGTGACGTTTAGATTCGTGGAACTTGTGGCAGCTTATCTGTGCTTTTTAAATTTTTCTTATTATCGTATGTTGAAAGATTGATGCACCTAAATGTCATCTTAAGGAGAAACTGGCTATTTTACAAATCAAATCAACCTGTCTGGGTGTGAAAAGAAATGGATTTTAGCCAATGTCACTAATCTGCTGCTCACTAAGGCCTGATCATGTGCCATTTGGCAAAATGTTTGTCTAAAAAAGAAGCAGCTTTTATAGTTGTAAATACACAGATGATGCATCTGTAAGTTCTGCAAATTCAAAAAAATGCTCCATGTTTTTGAATGCTTATTTTTATTTATTGCAACCACAAAAAATGTACAAGAACCAAATAGATTCACATCTAATTCTATACAACCTGTTAAGTTGCACCACAATTAAAGGTCATTCTGTCATAAACTTGATCACGCTGTTATACAATTAATGCAGCATGCAAGATTTAAGTTCTTTTTTAAAAAGCATGTCATGAAATTTTAAATGTGCATGTTCAAGTAGAAACGTTATCATGTAGTTGACTCATTCTGAGCTGCCTGATGTTTCCCATACAGCAGATTGTCAGGTGTTACTTCCTCAGGCCTCGTTTGCTCCTGCTGCCCTTTGAGCTGAAAATAAAGTTCACGTCAGATCAGACACACAGCTCGTGTTTCAAAATCCTTGAAATCAATCTGATCGAGTGGCCGTGATCCATCCTTTCTGTCTATTGTTACCATCTTGTGGTTTAACGCCACATATTCCTCATGCAAATAAACATTTGATATTTAAATTGTGTTTGGGAAACTTCTGTCTCAGAGAGGACACTGTGGTCTGAACATTACGATTAAGTCTTTATTTCAAAGATATATGAGAAGTTACAGAAAATAACTTTTTAATGTGTCCTCAAATATGACATTTATTTTTTGGAAGATTTATATTACAGTCCGATTAGGCCACATTGTTTTTAATAAGAGAAGTAAGTTTGTTTAAGAAGCGAGTTTAATTTTATTAATATTTTTTAAACAAATCATATTAAGATACAGGACCACTCAAAAGTTTGGAGTCACTTGAAAATTTATTTATTTTTTTTTGGAAACAAATTTGTTTGAAAAATGATGAATATGGAATCATTCTTCGACCTTTGCATTAATAAAAAAACACCCTTTCCGGCAATAATTGCCTGGCAGATTTTAAGCATTTTAGCTGTCAAAATTTCCAGTTAATCAGAGTAGATCGCTCCTCATGCTTCCTTGAGACGTGCTGGCTGCTACAGTCAGCGCACGGTCTATGTAAATGATGACACATTCTGGGGGTGTGCTTTAGGTCGTTATCTTGTTGTGAGGTGAATTTAACCCCAATTATTACCCTGAAACAATAAGTTTCATTATTTAGTATAGTATGTTCTGACAGGCTGTAATTAAGGCAAAATGTGTTTGTTTTTTGATGAAAGCAAAGTTAGAAGAAAGACATTTATTTCCTAGAAAATCTTATTTTCTAAATCTGACTGAATAATTTCCATTCAGTGAAGTTTTATGTGTCATCTTCAAGTAATCCCAAACTTTTAGTAATAAATTAATCTACTGCACTGAAATACTTAAGAATTTAAAGTTTCAATCAATAATCATTAGGGGCTATTACAAAGACATTTTTCCTGTTTTCTCTCTTAATTATAATGTTTTTTATGCGTTGTAACTTTATAATAAAAAACTTGTTTTTTCTTACCTAAAATAAAACTTTTAAAAACTTTTGTAAAATGTTCAGCTTTAGGCTGCAAATCAAGATTTAAAGCATGCCCTTTAAGGGGTTAAAAGCTAAAATTTAAGAAGAAAACATTTGAATTACATTTCGTAATCATTGTTCTGTGAAGGACTTGTCGTTCTCCTAAAAGCTGCTGCTGCCCTCGCTGAAGCTACTGTGAGTTTTTCTTAGCTGGCCTCTTATTAAAAGGGATTTGTAAACAAATAGCTGGCTACTATTCTTGTCTGCAGTTGCTACACAGTTTTCCTGACCCTGTACGACCCCTCTTATATATGATCAGCTTTAACTCATCCACTTTAGCTGTAACTGACCTAAAAGTTTAGTCAAAACGTATTTCAATCAGAGAATAATATCATTTTGACTCATCAGGTGAATCTTGAATGTGGTGGTAGCATCATTTGTCACTGTTTTATTAAAACCTACGTGAATAGAGATGATGTCAGATAGCAACTGAGATAATGAGATCCCTGCTGAGTTTAAATGCATGTTTGTTGTTTATAACCCGACTTATTGAAGCATCTCTGGCCAGCCTGCACGTTTTGTCTACTCAGGTCTGTTTGGCAGGGTGTGCTCACAAAGCTTTAAGCCCTGCTCTCAGAAACCTGGCACTCAGATCTGTTGTCTGTGTGGAAAAAAAAGACAACAGTTGCATTCTGACACACGCAAAGATTTCAGGAGAACCTTTTGCAAATATTTATGAAGGTACAGACTTTGGAATCAAATAAGAAAATCTTTGCGTTTACTTTGTATGCGTCTCTGCCCGTTTTAGAGTACATGCACCGAGGAACCATTTTTGCTATTCGTCCCAATCTTCTGTTTCTGTCATCATTTATAATTTGCCACTCAAAATCCATGGCAAAAATACAGCAATGGTGTTCAATCAAGGGACGTGGGCTATAGTCGGTGTGAACGAAATTTACAAAAAGCTGTGAAATGTTCTGTAAACACAACAGCAGGATTGTGGTGAAACAAGTGAAAACAGCTTTGGAGATCTATATACAGTAGCTCAGGCAGACTTCACAGTGAAAACCTCCTACAAAAGTGGAACTCAGTGACTGAACTGCTGTTTGGATATGTTTCATGGTTTTCATACCATCACAGAATAAGTTTAAAGAAATTCAGAGATTTTTTTTTTTTACATAATGTATGAGTGTGATGATGTCACAGCTTTTGAGCAGTCTAAATTTCCCCAAAATTTAATGAACAAACCTAATTTTTTAATTTTTTCTAATATTTCTTATTCCGCTTATGCATCAAAATGTAGGCATTGTTCTTCTTTTATACACCGAGTCTCATACTGCTGCATGTTTTGTTTTCTCAATGACTTCCATTGAGAAAAAGATGTTTTCTCTTCAAAATAAGTAGTGAATTATCTTTATAACTTGTCATATCTTTTACACACTGTAGTGTAAACGTAAAACTGCATGTTTGACAAGTGGATTGTGTTGCCTACAGTTCATGAATTGTTTGTTTTTATTGTAATCCAAGTAATGGTTAAATTTGGCTAATAGTTTTTGCACAAAGGCTGTTTGCTTGAGACATGCATCCTACTCTGTTTCAGGCTACATATCAAGATATGTGGTTACCATGGTGATGCTAATAAACCACTGAATACAGCTTTAATATTTCTTTTTGATCTTTGTCTTCTTTACAATTTTTATATAGTTTTTACAACAAAGACATCTGACATCTTGTCCTAACTTTTAAAAGTAGGTCCCAAAAGAAAGCACAAAGTAAAAACTTACACTTTCTGATGATCACTGACTCGATTTCTCAGGACTGTGATCTGTGAAGAACGATTTAAATAAAAACGGTGTCAATCAATCAATGAAATCACAAAAAAAGATAGATTTTTAATTCTTAAATAGTTTGAATGAATTAAATAAACACAGATTGGACATATTATATTAATTATAATAAATGACATAAGAGAGTTCAGTTAAGGTGAAACAACCTCCTCCAGGGGAGCGATGGTTGTAAAAGGTCTACAGAGAACAGGTTGTGCATTCCTCTGCATTAGGTGAGGAAGTTAAAAACAAACGCACACTATCTTTTTTATTTACAGTAAACCATCTACAAGAAAAGCAGGTTCCAAGACCACTTTAACACATTTTATCTTCTCACAGCTGCTGGTTTCTATAAATAATTTAACACCTATTTCACCTGCATGGGAAGAGTGTCAAACATTTAGCAGATCCATCAAAGATAAAACTGATCAAAGTATTTATGTTTTATGTGCAAATTGATATTTTGTCATGACAAGACTCTTGACAACAAATGCATTTTATTTAGTGTTTAGGTTGGGGTTTGTCTCCTTGCCTCGAGGACTTGGCAACGTACAGAGATGTAATCAAACGGTGAGAGCTGAATTACATTAAAGTGTGTGCTGGAAGTCAATATGAGGTCATTTATTGAAAAGTTATTCAAATCTGACATTCTATCAGATTATTGATTTTTGATTTCACATGTACACGTAACTCCTAAAGTGGAAAAGTATAAAGATTTGTATGTAATGGTGAAAATACGTGTCAACCAAACTTTAAAATCAAGATATGTGAAGATTGGACCAGTGTTAAAGACAGGTGGATGGCTCTGGAGTGCAGAAAAAAGAGGAACTTTCTAAGGTTAAAGAGGTCCACAGAACAGATATTTATTTGACTCCATGCCTTACGAAACCTTATTTTCTTTGGTTGGTGTTTCTGGACCCTTTATCTCCTTTTATCTTTGGCCGAGGGCCAGTTCTAACAACAGAGACTCAGGTTGTCTCAGAGCTTCTGACAGTGTCTCGGGTGTCTTTCTCTCTGCTTGCACTTTGGCCTCCATCTGAGACAGGTGTAATTGCACAACATCATTTTACCTCATACTTCTGCTTTGTGTGCGTGTCCTGAAGTTCAAACTTCTCTCCCTCAAGCTGACGCAGCCAGTCCCACAGTTCCTTTGCTTTTTCTCTGTATCGATACAGAAAATTATACAGAAGTGGCTAAAAGATTCGACATTAAATTCATTGACCTGATGTGACACTGAAGTCTTTTATACCTGAGTTTGTCCTCCTTCAGGTGATCGATGCTCAGCTCCTTGCGGCGATCGTTTAGGATCTTCCTCTTTTTTTCTCTTTCTGTTTGTTTTTTCGTTCCGGGTTGTGCCTGCTGGGAGAGAGTAAAACACAAAAGGGTTAGAACTGTATAAAACTGTTCCTGCCAGAGCATGTTTTTCACTTTATTTTGTAAAGATGAATGAATAAATAATACCTTGTATCCAGTGAAACTCAGATTGGCCAGAATCATCTTCTTCCTTGCATCGTCATCTGCTTTCTTCTTTGCTTCTTCTTCCTCTTTTCTTGATTTTTCTTCCTGATGGATAAAAATGCATATGAAAAGACTACCCCTCATATGCCTTTTTTTTTAATTGTATTGAATAAGCACAATCAGGAAGCCTTCAACCATTCCCAGGATGTTTCAAAACTTCTCCACTCACAGCAAGTTTGGCCTGCCGTTCTCGCTCTCTCTCTGCTCTGATCTTCATCTGCTCAGCCCTCTCAGATCGGCGTTTGTCCTGACGAAAACAGGAACATGGTCACGATTTAAACAGAATCCTTCAAAATCAATTGCAACTCATAAACAACAATGTCTGCAAGCACTGCATCTTGAGTTCTTGTAAACATACAATACGATCTGTGAGGACAATAAGTTCTTCTTCCTCCTTCTTTCGCTTCTCAAAGTGAGCTTCAATCAGAGTCTGCAGCTCAGTCAGATCCTTTTCCATTCGCTTCCTGTGGATGTCCTGGAAATAAAAAGAGAAGAAATGTGAGCTGAAACCTAATCCAAACCACCAAACAGCTTCCAGGTGAAGGTTTGATCCGTCCTGAGATGAACTCACATCAAAGTCAACTTTCTCTCCATCTGGGATCTTAGGAGGAGCCAAACCAGGAACAAAACTAGGCCTGATGAAAGAAAAATGACATCTTTAAATGTGTCTCTCAGGGCAAAGGATGTGTAACTTGTAAACTTTGACTTACTTTAACTTGGGCCTTGTATCTTCTGTGCATTAGTAACAAGGAAACAAATAAAAACAAAACAAAAATCTTTAATTTATGAGTCAGTCTGAAAAAAATGGCATAAATGTATATACAGTACAAAACATCAGTCACTTAAAACAACCTTACCTTCTTCATTTTCCTCTGTAGTGTCTGCTGAAAGATCAGATGAACAATAAATCTTCATGGGAATACATATCGAGTTACACCTCAGAGTCAGACAAACATGTTGGTCAACTGTTGCTAAATATTCAACAGAGAAAGGCGGCTGTCAATAACAACAAATCCGAGGCCTTCAGGCAGAACCAGACGAATCCATCAGGCCTGCAGTGCTGATGGACAGAGACAGATTTATCTTTGAAAGTTTAAACATCGCAGCTTTAGATCTTTATCTCAGATGATTTGTGTGTTTTCTTAACCCAAGTCTTACAATCAAACACAAAGAAAGTGAATTTAAACAAAAAGGTGTGTTACAAAGACTGAAGGAGGCACACGTTTCTACAAAACTCTGAGCAAAAACATCTTATAGCAATATACGTATATAGTTTTGATCTTTTATAGTTGGTATTTGCTCAATTTCTTTTACAATTTTAAACTTTCATTTATGTTAAACTTTTTTTTAAGACATGCACTGTGAAAATCAATTTCTGCAAATACAAAGCTACTTTGATGGATTTTGATTTTACATGGTGAAAATCAAATATCTTCAAATGCTGCAGTTACAAATTTATGTTCTCCAAACCATTTATGCAACAGAAAAACCCATAAAAATACAATAATATGATCATGAAACAGTTTTCTCAATTCATAAAAGCATATATTTTTGAGGATGTTGATTAAAACTTGAGCTTCTAATTTGTGCGTCTGACTTTTTCATTTATTGCAAAAAGTAAACACACTTTCTATTAATTTTCTTTAATCTAAGATCTTCTGTTTTTTGACAAAACATTACCAGTCTGCAGCAGGTCTAGATGAATATTGTCAATAATAACACATGGCATATTACACCCTGTCTTAAAACACAGTTCCAGAGGAAGTGTGAAACAACCTGATATTCTGTTTAGTACCCGATGATGAGCTGAACATCAGGAAACGTTTGTTCACTTGTTCTATGGGAACAGTTGCTGGCAGCAGAAGCAACATGATTCATATTTTAGACATGTTGTACAGTTAGTTACTTTCCATTTGCCTCAGAAGAGTGAAAGTAAATCTAATCATAATATTTATTAGCTGCTCTGGGGAGAAAATAAAGGAGAATGCATTGTTGAGTTTTTGCTTGCAACTTTTTACTTGAGTGATTTCAGAAACATTTTCTTCCACATTAAGTCTCTGTTTTTTAGGACAAAATTAAATTCATTGCAGACATTTAGTTCCTGCAGCTAGAGATGGAAACTCAACCTCTTCACTGCAGAGGAGGTAAGTCAATCTGCAGTCAGGAAGAACCCCCTAACAGGCATAAAAATGAAAGTGGGCATTGTGCTCCGGCCGCCGCTTCCCCAAGGTCCTCTATTGAGAACCTCCTCTGACCTACATTACTCAGTGACAGCGACTGTACTCCACTCAGAGGGAGACAGGTGCTGTTTAGTTTCAGGAACAGCCGAGCTTTGTGGACATTTTCCCACACGAACAGCCTCACAAAAGAGACAGATTTAGAGGCATGACCCTTTATTTATTTGACGGTGATCTAACGCACCATTAGAAATGGAGGAACAGATCCCCTGGGATGATAATCGGTTTCAGACAAAGAGAAACTGCTAGAGGACAAAGGTCAATGTGGCAGAAAGGCAGCAACTGCCTCTGCAGTGACACCAACATACCAAAAATATCAGAAATGTGTAAGTCAGCAGCTGATACCATGAGTTAACCCTTTAAAGGGCGCTCGCTGAAATACATTTAAATAGAAACCAGAGTGTTAGTGTGGACGACTAAGAAATGACATTTTTTAATCAAAAGAAAATCATTTATTTTTCTGTTTTTTTAACTAACATTTATAAAACCTTGTTATATTTTAAACATATATATTTTGTAAAGGTTTCAGGTTTGGGTTGAAAATAAAAAATGTAAAGCCTGCTGTCAGGAATGATTTTTTTTTCTCCAAATAAGGCACAAAACAACTTCTCTCAAAGTGAAGGAAATTTATTTGAAGCAAATACAGGAAAAATCGTTGATCAATCGGGAAGTTTGCAAGAAAAATGTAACTCTGGCTGGATCACATTTCCCCACAGAACCAGGAACAACGGGGATCCAACAGGATTAAACTGCTCCAACCGAGGACGTAGCCCCTCCCCCTTCCCCCACTGTCGACTCTGGACCTCCTGCATCATTGTAGGTCTGGTTGCCATGGTAACTAAGGACCACTCCCTTCATATCTTCTTGTACTTCAGCTATTTCGTCGCTTTTGTTAATGGTTCCTTTCCTGACCAATATGCTTTAACCTTATCTTTATTTGCTGACACAGTGTTCGAAAAATGTAATTCTGCAGTACTATTACAGTGTTTTTAAAAACTATATGTTTATCATAAATTATTTTAAAACCCCACAATGCACAAGTGATCAAATATAGTCACTTGTCCTATAAGGAGTTAAACTCACTCTTTTTTTTAAGTAAACAAAAATCTTGTGCATTCTCCTGACACTAACTTTCCCAACATATGATCACGCAGCACTAGTTTTTACAGTTTTGCTGTCTATTGAGAGCAGCTGTGTCGTGTCTCACATCAACAACAAGCATTTGTGTGAATCTGCAGCCTGTAAACGTCTCTCCAGTGTTAAAGTGTGAAGACTTATCTGGTTCATGTGCGGATTTGCTGAGCTGACAATCTGACTTACGTTGTTCTCTGAAAAAAAGAAAAGAAGCAGAACACAAATATGTCACGTGAATTGATCCCATCAGTGCTGGCATCACTTTTACTGACTCCAGTCTGCAGAAAGGAATTGTACTCACTCATATGTGGCGTCTTCCGTGTCCGACATGTTTTAAGACGCAGTACCTGCACAGATATGCAAAGTAAGTAATTCTGCATTCAAAACAGCCAGAGGCGATGTTAAAAGTACACATTAGAGCATTGACATACCCGGATCTTCTGATGTGTTCCTCAGACAGCAGCCAGTGGGGAATTGTGTCCCTTTCTGTGGGTCATAAGCTTTTAAACCCAGCAGTGGATCACATGGCAGCAAGCAGCCCATGACCACAACTGGTGGGCACATACCTGCAAACAGATGGCACATGGCATTAACTAGAATAGGAAAACATGCGTTCTCCATGGATTTGGATTGTCTATTTTTACTTTTGGAAACCTCTACAGAAGAGCACAGGATTACTCCTGCCAAAAAAGTGACTCCTGCAGGACAGACAGACATATGTAGCATGTTACATTTAATCCCTGCAAACAGATTCAAATGCATATAAAGTACTAGGCCCAAATCCACATCATCCATATTGTTATCTTGCAGCTAAATAACAAAATTCTCCAGCTTTATTTGTGGTTACGCTGCATAAATGTGTTGCATGATGATATATTGTAGCATTTTTTTTTTTACATTGCAACTACAAACCTTTAAAATGACACTCACACCCTTTACCAGCTTTGTCTTCTGCACCTCGCCTTTAAGCCTCCATTTCTGCTTTCACAGGCTATAACATGTTATCAGCAGCACCCGATATGACCAGGCCACGCCCTATTGATTGTCCCACTGTTTGCTGTAATGTTGTATTGGACACCAGTAAGGATTATGACTCAACAGATGTCTCCTGTGAGCTGAAGCCACTGGGAGTTTCCCCTCCACCTTAACTCTCCCCTCACAGACAGTGTTGCCACAGTTACTTTGAAAAAGTAATCCGACTACTGATTACTGATTACTCCCTTAAAAAGTAACTTAGTTACTTTACAGACTACTTGACTTTAAAAGTAACTAAGTTAGATTACTAGTTACTTTTTAAGTTACTTTATTAGTGACATTCAGCTGCCGATGACTCCTCCCCTGCCTCAACATTAAAATAACCTCCAGTTTGACTAAAACACAGAAGTGAATTTTAACATCAAGTCAACAAAATGGATCTCCTGATATTAAAGTTGAACTTCCAAACTATTTCCTGAAAAAAATACTTGGTTTTATGAAATATAAATTAAAGAGTCTTTCTTGACCTGACATTTAACACTTTTATGGCAAAACTACCTTTTATAAAATAACTTGTTTATTACTGTAACTATTAAATTCATTTTAACATGTTTTATTAACATCAGAACATTTGAATGAACATTAGAACAAACCTTAATGTTATCATCTTTATCTGACACTAACTCTAAATCCTGACTGTATTTATTCCAGATAGAAAACGATCATCTCTCTCCTCCATAGTTTCTGTTTGTGTTGCTGCAGCTGGTTTTTACAGGATTTACCTGAAATCCAGGTCAACCCTAACCCTACCTGACCCTCTTTTCTAAATATACTTTTTGGAAAAAATTTTGTTTGACAACTAAATCTCATCTTTTAGAAAGATTTATTTAATTATTTTTACAAATAAAAAAAATTGAATTTAAAGTAAAGTAAAATTCACAACTATGACTAAAATTAATAATCTAGCTCCTGTCATCAGCTGTTCTTTAGACTCACCTGTTAGTTCCTTAAAACCGGAGGGTTTTAGGACCATGAGGAGCTAACATCAGCTCGTGTTTCTGCTGCTGCTTTGTTTACCGACTGCTGCGTTTGTCTAAGGATGCATCAAAACGTCTCTTTAGTTGCTGGTGAAGGTTCTCAGTCATCCAGGTCATGATGATAATCCAAAAAAGGGCTGGCGCTGCTTCAGTCCAGCTGTTTGGAGCTTCGGCTACATTCAGGCTGCTAGTGCCAGTCTGCTCGTCGGTTCTCCGTTTGTTCTCAGTCTCACACTCCTTAACAAAGTCTAGACCCCGAAGATAAAACAAAGCTGTTGTATCAGAGGAGTTTACAAAAATAATGCCCGGATATTCAGGTAAATACGCTAAGGTATCACAGGTCAGTGACTCCTCCTCCAGCTGGAGCGACTCCTCAGCTGTGCACATGTTGAAAACGTGACTCCACCTCATGCTGGGAACGTGACACAACGCCGCTCACAGAAATGCAGGAAGAAAATAAATATTTTAAGGAAACGGACAAAGATAGTAACGCAAAGTAACGCACAGTGGCTCGAAAAAAATAACTTTAATCAGATTACTGGATTGGAAATAGTAACGCGTTAGATTACTCGTTATTGAAAAATGACGTAATTTTAGAGTAACGCGTTACAAAGTAGCGCGTTACTGGCACTGCTCACAGAGACGTTGCTGCGGCGCCAAGGACTTAATAAAAGTTTTAAGTAAATGAAGACGAGTTCAAGTTCAGTTTTTAAACTTTGTCAGGAAGAATCAAATATTCAACTCAAGTCCATAAAACTTAGATTAGTCTAGTTAGGTTACTGCACAAATAAAATATTTTCCTAAATCTGTCATTTCATATGCTTTGAATATAAATAAGACATTTTTGTGGAACATGAACTTTCCACGTCTGAAACAATTCAAAAGAAAAAAAAAGTTATGGTTTTCTGTTTCTTAACAGAATAAAAACAAATATGGATTCTCCTTTTAAAGTAGAAGCAGTAAAACAATCAACCCAGTCTTAATGTGAGATTTCTTAAATAAACTTTATATAAAATTTAAATTTTGGGGTTTGATGCTTAAATTCTTCAGCTCAAATTTTAATTGCAGTAAACGTTTTATTACTCAAATCATTTATATGATTGTAAAATTTTAAACATTGTTCTTCTCTGTAAAACAAAACACAACCACTTGTTTTGTACTATAAATATTTAACATTAATTGTTCAATTTAATAATGAATTTTGATCAGCCTTCACAGATGATTTTCATTTTAAAGACATGTTTTCAGTTGTACTGTTTTAGTTTGTTGTCAAGATGATTTCGTTCCATAAGCCCTGCAGAATCAGAGCACAAATGTTTGTATTTAAAATATAAAAAGAGCTCTGAAGACTTCATAAAACTTTAGATTTTTGCTTTAAACGCATACATTTTTAGGAAGTCATGCCTTTAAATTGTTGACAGATTTTATTCAAATTTTTTTGTGTATGCACTGTTTAACAAATAATTAACAAAAACATTTAATAGAAACACTTGAGACTTTTTGGATAAAACAAAATTTAACTTACTGTTGAATAATTATAGTTGATGTTAGTTCTCAGTTGTAAGTGATGAAGGCCTAATGGGGTTTATGCACGGTCACTTCCTGGTTGCGATAGAGGCTGCCGCTCCCTTCCGGTTCAACGCTGTTCCCACACAAACTGGACAAAATGGATTTTTTTTACCCGTTTTCTTCAAGACCTGCCGCGCATCACGGTAAACGATGTCCACCGAATTTTTGAAAAACACACAGAGACGTCTGCGAGCAAGCGGGTGAAGGACTTTAAGCTGTATATAACCAGCTTTATTCATGAAATTGAAGGTAAGCTAACAGCGTTAGCTCGTAGCTTCCATCATCAAAAAACAGTGAGACAGATCTATATAGCCGTGATCGTGGGCTCCAACTGCTTCCCAACTTTCAACTTTCTCTGGTCTAGCTCTACGTTATCAAACACCAAGTCTTCATTCACCAAAAGAATAGTTGTTCCAGTGAAATAACACACGAACGGCGCCGCGCCTCCTCCATTAGCCTCCTCCACTCGGCTCTTTGACTACTGTGCTGCAAAGTGTGGACTGCAGACACGGTGTGGTTAGAAATGATCACGTTTTCTCTTCTTAAGTTCACAATCCTTCCTTTTTGTAGTTATTTATTCAGTGGAAATGTGTGGAAACGGACTGATGAATTATATTCAGCTGATGCGGTACACAACGGAGCACAGCAGTGTTCAGCTGTCAAGGCTTCCCGTCCGCTGATACTTATATGATGGCTTCATTTCTTAGTGCTATAATATGTATATCATTCTGTACTATACTATACTATTACTCGTTTTGATTATAAACAATATCTTTAGCTGGAAATGCACTCTAACTCTGGAAATCTTCACGTTTCAAATGGAACCGGAAATGGTCCCGCGAGGTAATTTTAAACCGGAAGTTCTACTAAGTACTCTGTGCATAAAGCCTATTAAAGCTGTAAAACAGAATCAGAGAAATAATCTGACTGAATTAACTTTCTCCTGCAGATGTTGTGAACCACAGCTGTCTGGCATCCTAAAACAAACAGAAAATCAGCGAGATCATTTTATATCTGCCAGGAAAGGAGCTGCAGCTCAGCAAAGTTTTTATTAGTAAGCTTCAGATATCCAGCAAGCAGTTTTGTAAAAACAACACTAACATTCTCTTGTGACAACAGCAGGCTCAAATCTGGTGTATCTCTGTGAGTTTATCAGATACTGCCACCTAGTGGCAGGAAAATGATTTGCACTGTAGCACCATTTAGATCAGGAGTCTCCAACTGCAAAACAATGTCAATCAGTTGTTTGAGCAGAAAAACATCTAAAACCTGCAGGATAATAGAACTGAGCAAAAGATTTAAGCAATAATCACATTACTACTAGAATTTGTAATAATTTTGTTATTATAGTAAACAATTAAATTGACCACAATTTATGAAAGACAAACATTCTGAGCACATAGTGAAAATGTGCTCAGAAGAACAAAACTACACACAAAAAAACTGTTTTTGTTGTTTGAAAATAATTTAAATTTTACTACAATGCAGGATTCTGTTCCTTAATAAAAGTCAGCACTGTTAAAAAAAAAGTTATGCCTGAAATGTAAATAATCACAGAAATCACCTGGAAGAATAAAAGCGAGGAACACAAAAAGACAGAATATAATACGTTTATTAAACCAGTGGTGAAAAACACGTGACCTTGTGGGATGTTGACTGTTTTTTCATCCTTTTTACTAAATTCAACACTCAGTGACTAAACCTATTTGTTTTTGTCAGGATAAAAGATACAGACAGCTGTTTCCTTAGAGAAACTCTTCTTTTCACTGGTTCAGGCCTTTGGCTGCATCAAACATCTTCTTGCGGCCCTCCATGCCCGACATGGCTTCCACATTCTTCCTCCAGTCGCTCACCTCCGCTGTCTTTTCCTGCAGAACAAACACAAACTATTAAAGTGTCTAATGGGGACTTCATGGTAGTGGTGGAGTTGAAAACTGCATTCATAATCTAAAAAAATGACAGCAAGTTTTAGTTTTTTATATTTTGACAGTCACCCTGAAAACAGAGGCTTCACATAAAACCCACCTTTTCTGTGTCTTCCTTCTTGACAGATTTGAGGTTAGCTCTCAGATCCATCGACACCTTGTGTTTGGAGCCCAGCAGCGAGCGCAGGATGGCATCAGCAGAGACCCTGACTCTCCTCAAGTTGGGCCTCTTGAACTTCCCTCGTAAGTCCAGCACCTTGATGTTCAGATCTTTGATCTGTGGTGGGAAAAAGAGGAAAATCAATAACTTGAATTAAACTACTTCCTTTAAATTTCAGTTTTAATTAGATGATGTTAAAGATGCAGTATGAATATTTATGAATATTCTCTGTATTTTTACCTCTCTGGTGTTGTGCAGGACCTTGGCTTCAATGTCGTACCGCTCCTCGTCCACCACATCGACTTGGGCGTACAGCTCTTCACATAATGCCTGTGTTTGAAAAAAGAGAAGAAATTAGATACTTCTTAAATACATCATTTAAGTTACAAATTCAAAGCTCAACCTTCAGTTCTGTTATGGACATGCCAGTGGTCTGAATTGGAGGAACTTTCTCTTCCAGGTATTTGTTTTTTTGTTCCTCCTTCTCTACCAGCTCCTGCTCCAGCTCCTCTTTGGCCTTTGCAACCATCAAACTCTTAAAAAACAAACAATAAACAGCTCATTAAATATAAGTAACTCTTCTGCTGTGTGTCAGAATGAAGATGTGTTGTGAACTCACCTTCAGCATCAGCTTACGAGAAGCTGAGATCTTGGATTTCATCTGTAAAACCATGTTTATGTCACATTGATTTATCCAGTTTGAAATGTTTTTTTTAAATGAAATCTTACCTCAGGTCTGTGAACAGAGAAGAAATAGAAAGTAAAAAGTTGATTTTAGCTTTTGATGAATATTTTAAAACGATAAATCCTATTTCTTAATCTCGTCATCTTGAAATAATAATACCGTAATAGAAAAAACAACTAACAACTTACGGCTTGTCAGGCATCTTGGCTGTTTAAGCTTTAAACCCTGCAAGACAAAAAAATGTTGTTTTCCTTTGAAGTGGCTGACAGAGAGAACATCCAGGCACTAAAGCCCCCACTTTGACTCTGAATCCATCCCCCCACATTCTCCTGTTTAACTTTCTGGTAATATCGTGTGTTTCTCCATAATCCATTATGTTGCTTTTTGTCTTTTGAAATCAAACAGTCACTTCTTAGTTGAATTAGAAATAAACTAAACTTGAAGTTGTAGTTTAAGTCACTGATTTAAGTTACTTATTGGGACTTCTGGACAAAATCATCCAGTGCACCTCTCAGTGCTGATAACACAGTCTGCTGCCAAACAGCAAAGTGACGACAGACAGGGGGAAGCATGCAACCCCCCCCCCCCCCCCCCCCCCCCCCCCCCCCCCCCCCCCCCCCCCCCCCCCCCCCCCCCAGCCCCCCAGCATGACAGCTTTTCCAGATACTTCCTCCTGTTTTCTCTTTTCTCCTGGATAAAGATAAATATATATCAGACCTCTCATTCTCAGCAGAGCTCTTCGTGTATACGAGGCTGAGTCTCATCAGGAAACAGTTTAAATTTTGAAGATTACATGAAATGTTGATATTTTTATTATATTTAAGCCATTCAGTTACAGACATTTTACTGCCTTTTATCTATAAACAGACCTAAAGAATTTATCTCTATCATACTAATGCCATAGTATTATAGTACACACAGGGGGAACAGATTTTAGTAATTGTATTTTTTCAATGGAGGGAATTTAGATAATGTTTGACTGAATAAATTTACTATTATTTTTCTCTTTTGCTATTAACTAGCTAATTTATTATAGTTATAATAATTAAAGTTGTTAAATTAATAAAAATACATATTTCAACATGATAATAAACCAAATTGGGGGATTTGGACTTCTTGTTAGAAAAATATAGACATCTACAACATCAGCTTTGACTAAAAAAGTTTTGCTGATATTATTATTAACAGGCTGCATTTTGAAGCAAAAATAATATTGTTTTTAGAGAAAAGCGTGCCTAATGGTGTGGTGCATGGTTAAACTATTTCTTATTAAAGTTTATTTTTGCCTTAGTCACCTCCAGAGTGAGAGTTTTGACTTAGTGTTAGGTCACATTACCACCTTTAACACTGATAACAACACAAGTCTCCCTACAGAAACATCAAACATGACTGCAGAAAGTTTCATTCTTACCGTTCCGTGTTGATGCTGCAGATGCAGAGAGACGAAAAGATGGAGACAAGAGCAAACTAGAAAATTTATCTCAACCCCCCCCCCCCCTTTTCCCCCTCCTTGCTATCACAAAGAGACTTAAATAGAAACACACTAAATACACACAACACGAGAGGGGCAGGTCTCAGGGTAGCTTGTGTTATGTTGACACATCACTGCTGTTTGGATCTTTATGATGATGTTTGTGGGCCTTTTTCTGATTTCCTGACAAATTTCTGTTAAAAATGTGTTTCCCCCTTTTTAACTAAACTAATAACTCAACCCCCTCCCCCACCCTGGTCTGTTAGGATAATGACTGCAGACGATGCTAAGCTGTGGTTTTAAAGAAGGAATGTAGTTTCCAGTGTGCATATGTTCCAAGCATCACAACTAAAATTAGATAAACTGCAGCGCCACATGCTGCTGCCACTCACTGATTATCAGTTTCAGCCTGATCATGAGTTTTTTCTTCTTCTCATCTGATCATGGGTCCAGTTTGATGAGCAGGACTCCAGTTTGTGAATGTAAATAAACATAGGCTGAGGGACCACAGGCGCCACCTGTTGGAATTATGAGAACATGACCAGTAAGCTGTGTTTACAGTTGATTTCCCTGTATGTTACAGTGAGGTGGACCACCAATCAGTTTCCTAAAGCAGTTCTTGACTCAATTCTGAGTGGTGTTAAGAACTGGTGATGATTAAAACTGAATGTTTAAAATGTCATCACGTACCTTGAGCTGGAACAAGCAGGTACAGCAGATGAAGTTATCACTTTTTTATGTTTTTGTTTGAATCTTTGCACCATCAGTCAGAGCACTGAAGCCTAAAAGCCAGCTGGTTTAGGTTATTCGTTGATTCAGGTTGAAAACCAGAGGAGGCAGAACCTTTTGTGCTTTTTCTAATCAGTGGGACTTCTAATCTGCCTTCTCTCAGATAAAGACTTTAGAACTGGTTTTGTCATTGCAGTGGAAAACTTCAAGCTTCTTTTTTTTTTGTTGAAATGATGATTTATTGATTTAGATCAAGATAAAACCAGACTGATCTAACTTGAGCAGAATTGGGTTGTATATAATAAATGTTTTAGGTATGTGCCTAAAAGACAGACATTAGCAGCCTGTTTGAACTTCCTCCAAACTATAACAGATCCATCCCAGCTTAAGAAGAATTTTCAAACTACTTGTTAATGACCAAAAGAAAACAATCTAACCAATTTTTCACACACACACAAAAAAAAATCTAAGCTTTTATTATTTAAGTTATCAATAAGGTCAGGATTATAATGTTTCATATATTTATTGATCAGATCCAAGGTTTTTATTGTGGAATTTTTCCTCTTTGCATGAGTTTCTGGTGTCGTTTTGCCGTTAAAGTGAACCTCATGTTCAAGTCGAAGCCAGAACAAACAGCTGCCCCCATCACAGCCCCCACCTCCTCCACCACAGCTGCCTGGCACCCCCATCAGTTTGCTAACTCCTCGTCACAGCCAGAGACGGGGCCGAACACTACGACCTTGTTGTTCACCACAATCGCTGGCATTTAACTCAGTTTGATGCTGATTCAAAAGAAGAACGAAAAACACAGCCAACAACAAACAGATCAGATCAGAACCTCAGAGTGGAAAACATTTGTCAAACTCAAACATTTACTTTGTGACTGCAGCAACGAAGGGGGAAAAAAGGCTTGTTTTGGAGAATGTGTGCATGATTTAGATGAGAGGGAGATTTTATCTTTTTAATTTGGCTGCAGCTGATGCATGAGTTTTTCCACAGTTTGAATCCATTGATCTCAGTTCATTTGAAGTTATTGAACCAAACTCAACCTGCATTTATTTGTTCTATCACTACAGTGTTTAATTTGCAATCCAGCTCATTGATCAATCAGGTGATTAATCAAATGACCAAACACAAACAAATCCCAAAATTTTAAAAAGATTTTGCCATTATGCACCAAAAAAGCAACACAATCTGCCTGGTGAAGGTGTACACAAAGCTGCACGCTGTAAGCAGTTGCCTGTTGCTAGAAGCAAAAGGTCAGATATTGACTAATAGACCCTGGGAGCTGTGTTATCAGAGCGCACCAGATGCCAGTCCCTCGCCGACCCAGGCCTCGGGCGTCACTGAGAATGAGCCAGAGCTCCGGCACCCTGACCGAAACCGAAACCCTTGGGACCAAAGTTCTTAGCGTAGCAACCTGTAAATGACATTTAAAAAATAAAAAGAGGATAGTGAAATAATTCAGTTTTAGATCAACAAGGATATACTAAGTCAAATTTTATTATCGGACAAAATAAGGAACAAAATGCAGAACAATGTTGGAATTTCTTTATAGACATTTTGTGACAAGAGCTGTGTTTTGTCTCAGTTAGCAAACATGTTCTGTTTTTAGTTTTTTTAAGGGGAAAACCAGGCAGACATCAGCATGTTTTTAACAATTTATCTGCCAAAATACTATCAATGATACATGGATATAACCCTAATTATTGCATTGCTCATGCTGACATCCATTTAACTTCCTAATGATCATTATAGATGACGAAGAACTCAAAAATACCAAAATGACAAAAGGTCATGAGCTGTTGACCTGTTGAGTCTCTGTTTAAAGTGATTTAGAACAAATGTTTCTGCTTCAGCCAGTGAAAAATGTGCTGCTGTTATTCATTTATTACAAATACTGGCTGTTGGTGACAAGGTTTCTTTCACATATTTAACATCCATGAGGAAAAATAAAATAGTATTTCATTATTTTGACCATCATTTAAAAACCTTTCTATTGTTTTTTGTAAAAGAGGACACGAGGCTAAACAATTGATCATTAGTTTATGCCATCAGCTGATGAAACAGCTGGTGTTTACAGACCTTTACAGTAGATCTCCCCGTCCCTGTCAGCGAGGGTTGTGGACTCCAGGCCTTTTCCACACTTGGCACAACGAAAGCAGCCCTTGTGCCACGACTGATGAAGACGAAAAGAATGTGTTTAAGAGCAGAGTTTGAACAAACAATGCTGTAAAAGAGAATTTGCCCTACAGATTTCAGTGTTTAAGCAATGAGTCTCTTACATCACTGTGGAGGACTTCTGTCCCACTTTGCATTACAGAATTGTTTAATTAAGTCATATTGAAGGGGTTTTCCAGCGTGAAAAACCAGTTTAAGGTTAGAGGTCACATAATCCCCTTAAAATGTTTCTGCTAGAGAGCAGAATTCATGGTTCCATCAGTTACAGCAAGTCATCAGGTCCTGAAGCAGCAAGACCATCACACATCACACACCACCATAACCACTGGTATGATGTTTTTACAGTAGATCTATTTTTGTCTTATCAGTCCACTGAAGGTTTTCCTAAAGATCTTGTTGTTTTAGTAAATGTGAGACGGGCCTATCTTAGTCAGGAGGTTTTGGAGGTTTTTAATAAACACAGACTCTTTCACCTGAATTCCTTTGTTCTTAGATGTCTTTAGAAATATTGCTTTTTGAGATCTTTTAGCCTATTTTATGTTATTAGACAGGTTGTTTTGAAGTGATTTCTTACTGTAATCAGTTCTGGGTGTGACAAGTGGAACTGAGCTCAGTTTTCTAAAGATTGTAGTTAATCACAGAATATTCATGATTCAACTTACAGTATGACCAGAGTTGGTTTATAATCGTCTTAAACATTTAATGTGACGAAATGAAGCAAAAACAGAAGAAAAGGGGCCAAACACTTTTTCACAGCATTAAAGATGGTGATTTCAAACCCAAACTTCCACTTCCATAATCCAAAAAATAAAGAGTTCTTACATTCCCTCCGCCGACAACCTTCTCCGCTGCGTACACCGTTTTCCCACAGCGAGGACACACATCTGATCCTCCAGCTTTCTGGGCAAACTTAGAGGCGTTGGGATTATTCGTTGGGCGATGAGGAGCTTGTCTGTCGACAGAAATTATGTTTATTTTTATGACAGCTAGATAAAATCCATAAGATAAAAGATCAAATAACAGCTACACTGTATATTTTATAAAATCCCCTTTACATCTTTTTGCTGTTTCATATTAAGAACATGTAATCTGGTTGTAGAGTTGGTTTATATCACTTTATTTAAAAGAGGAAGAGATTTTTCTCACTCTTCAGGCTTGATTCCCAGCCGTTCTCCTGTGTCCATACTCAGTGTGCCTGCTCCACCTCCAAAGCCGTAGCCTTTTGGCCCATACTTCTTGCCGTAGCAGGATTTACAGTAAATCTCATCTCCATGAACGGCCACTGTTGTGCTGTCCAGGTTCTTCTTGCAGACCACTTAAAAAGATAAAGCAGGAAAAAGGATCCCGTCATCTTTTCCTGTTTTAACTTTTAGGTTTATCACAAATTCTCTTTCAAATATATGAGACGTTTAAATGACAAAATGGCATTACCGCTTTGCACTTGGTACATTCAAATGAGTCCATATCTGTGCTGGAAGGGGAGTGTGTGTTTAACCTTCCTCTGCCATGTAAGGAAAACCAAACCTTTGTCATGTTTACTTTAGATCCAAATAAGGTCCGATATGTCTGAGTGAAAACCTGTGGATGCTCACTTCCCTACCCTCATACCACATTCTCAGCATTCCTCCATGATATTATGTTCATCTGAAAATGAGTCAATGGAAATAAAAAGCAGATTAGCCAAGAATTTCGGTACTTACTGCACAGAAAACAGGATTTGTGCCAGCTCTTCCCCTCACACTGCACTTCCTCAGCAAAATAGACAGTTTTCTGGCAGCAGCCACACTTGTTTCCTCCTCCAAAAGGCATGCTGCAAACACAGGAGAGCAGCTTGTATACATTTCGTACTTTCTGTATATTCAATGCTCAGATTAGTGACATCCGAAACACTTGAGGCTTGATACAACAATATCTATAAAAGGAGAAGTCTCTCTGACTTTTGCTTTCCCTCCTCCTCTTCAACCTGCTATAGATATTCAGAAAATATTGTAAAATGCAAATAACTTCCAGCAGAGCACCAACCCAGTTTAGATTAACAGCTATTCACTGACACCATAATGGCTTTAAAGACATTAACTAATGTAAAGTTTACCTCTATGGCTTGTTATTTTCCAGATTCTTGCCTTAAACACCTCATTTTTTTTAAAGCAATAAATGTCCAGTTTTCAAATTGAACTTACTGATTAAATGTTCAAACATAAATTCATTTTCTACACAAATAGATATTTTGATTTAATCACGACAATTTCTAATACTTAATAATTCTATAAATTCACCACCATGCCAATATAAAATAAAACCTTATGCTTTTTAAATTTGTCCCCGTTAGAAACACACCCTCACAGCGTGTACATCAATTTTTTAAGTGTTGAAACAATCATTCAGCTTACCTGTCCTGAAGTAAAAGGCTGATCTGGCTTTTTGGTGAAACTTTGAGACAAACGAATCAAGAAGAGATGTGTTTGATGAGGAAAAGTAGAGGGAGGCTGTGAGGACCCTGGCTCTGACTGAGGGAGGAGTCAGGGAGGTGTAGGGAGGAAAAGATACTGATGGGGAGGGCAGGACACAGGCAAAAATAAAGAATCATTGTCTCAGTGAGTCTTAAAACTGTCTTGTTGAGTGTAATCACCAGAAAGGCATCCTGAAAAATCTTAGAACAATCAAATAAAAGTTCAGTGGCCATGATAAAAGGTGAGGAAGTGTAAAGTCATTTAAGTGTAAAGTTATTTAAATTTCAAAGAACTAAATGTTTTTTTCTTTTAAAGATCAATAGTCGACACGACAAAAAGACACAAGCTAAGTTACTAACACTGTGGTGAAGATTCCAAAGCATTCAACAGTTATAACTTACATATTTTGTTGAGACCAAAGATCCATGACCTTCAGTCTGAGCTCTATAAACACATGCTTTTTTTTTTTGTTGTGGCCATGAATCAACATTGAAATCCACTGTGATATATACATTTAAAGTGTAAATGTCTGCAGATTTCAACAAACTCATTGGTATGCCCCTCAGCTGGCTGCAGCAACTTCTTGTTTTAATGAAAAGGTTTTCTTGTCTTCATTCTTAATGACTGACTGAGTGACCTGAAATCAGATGATTGATTCAAGAACAGTTCAGGACTATTCTGCTTGCTTTTGATTGGTTGTGTGTCTGAATGTTCTGTTAATGGATGACCATGAAGAAGTTGAGTCTGCAGAATCAACACGCTGACTGTTTCAAATAAAACTATGAGATTTGACCCCAAAAAACCTTAGATTTTTTTGTTTTTTGCTATGCATTTCTCACTTGTCTGCAAAAACCTGCAAATTATGTGCAAACATGCCTGTATAATGTGCATGTGGGACAAGCATCAATAAGATGTCTGTTGTTGTTTACACATGTCTGAAATATTTTGGAAAACAACTCATTATTGCATTTGTAGCCACAAAATCCCATTTATCTGTGAGCTCCACTCTCTTGACTTGACCCACAGCTTCCATGTCACATCTCATCTGTTTTATACTTCACCTCAGTCATGGTTCTTGCTGCTTCTTTATTGTTGTCATCAACCTCATCAGGAGCAGGTGCTCCTTTCACCTCCACCTCCTGCCTGTCTTTTTCTAGAGGTCAGGTGAAAAGACAGCTGGAGATACTAAACTGGAACAAGGCTGAGGTCCAGATGGTGTCAGCACCAGAGTCTTCAAGGCCTGTGCAGACCAGCTATGTGGGATTCTGCAGCACCTCTTTAACCTTAGCCTGAGCCAAGGGAAGATTCCAGTGCTGTGGAAGACATCCTGCAGGCAGCATCTAAGAAATCTCATCTGTCTTTAACCACCTGTTGCTCTAACATCACACATCATAAAAATATGTTTTTGGATGATCAAACAAGCACATTTCAGGACCCTCTGCAGTTTGTGTATTGCAGTGGGGTTGGAGTTGAAGACGCCGCCACATACCTGCTTCAATAAAGGCACAATAATCTGAACAAAGCAGGCAGGACTGTGAGGATCTTGTTTGTTGATTTCTCCAGTGCATTTAGTATAATCCAGTCTGATATATTATATAAAAAATCCCCAAGAGACACAGGTGGATCTTCTACAATCACCTGGATTACTGATGGCAAACAGACCTCAGTTTGTGTGTCTGTCAGGTTGTTATCAGCACAGGAGCACCATAGGGTACTGTACTCTCACCATTACTTTTTACTTTGTAAACATCCGACTTTCAGCACCAGTCAGAGTCCTGTCATCTGCAGAAACATTCAGATGATTCTGCAATTGTTGGATGTATCAAAGATGGACAAGAGACCACCAGTGTTTGCAGCAAAATATTGCGTATGTGCTATAGGTCTGTTGTGGATAGTGCAATCAAATATCTGCAGTCATCTGTTGGGGGAGCAGCTTCAGAGCCAGTCATCATAAAACAATTAAAGAAGTTGATAATGAAGGCTGGCTCTGATCTGGGGACTCTGCTGATTGGATAAAAGGAGGATGCTTCATAGTAAGAACCCTGAGCATTCTCTTCACAAGACGGTAATTCAGTAACAGTGTCTTCAGTCAGAGGCTTCTTCAGACCCACTGCAACACAGAATCTGTGGTATTTTGTTGCATGGATTATTTGATTTCTTGAGTTAATTTGATGTTTGATTTTTTCATTTCTGATTTTGATCATGCAGCGTTCAAAGTGCTGAATTCCTGCTGTCCGTTCTCCCTGTTTTATTTTGTGAAGCTGTTTCTATTCTGATTTTCTTTTTGGTTTCTGTGTCATCTATTTGTTCTGTTTTTTGGGCAAATAACACTTGAATGTATTCTCTCAGTGCTTACACTCTTTTGGTTTGTTTCATTCATAGACATGTTTGTTAATCCTGCTTTTCATTTTTCTCCATTGTTGTTCTAATTACATTTTGCAGTACATTGTTTTTTTTTTTTTTTTTGTATTTTCACAAGTGTTAATTCCCTGCTTATAACAGCATGGATTAGGGATATTGGTGTTCTTTAAAAACTTGTCCTATTTGATTTCACATGAAGAATTGTTTGAACCTATAACTATAAATCACTTCATATCAATATCAGAGCAAAAATAAATGTTCTGCCTCAGAAATAGTCAGAGTTTAAGAGAAAACACAACATAAAAGCCTTACAGTTGAAACTACTGTATGGCATTTTGCTGGTGATCTTGCACACTGTGACATTTAAACAATTGTAGAGGAAGGGAATTGTTGTCTTTCTCTCTTCAGTGGAAATGTTGCACATGTGACCTTTCATCAATCATTGTCTGCTTTCAAATGAAATCCAGAAAGCCAGTCTCTAGTATTTTTGAGAATTTCTCATTGTGCTTTGTCATGCAGTAAAAAAAAAAGAAAAAAAAAAGAATCTTATCATGCACTTTCAGAGTGGTCCAAATATTTTCCCTAAAAGCAGGATTAGGCAAAGTGAAGCCAGCAGGGAGACGGTCGTCAGATAAAGATGCTGCTTGGTCTGCCTTCCTCCCTCTCTGAGCCCTCCAGGCTCTTCACCATCACAGGAAGAGACAATGATGAACTCAAGAAGCCTATTTATAGCCTGCGATGGCCAACACTAGCCCTCTGTCTCTGCTCTGTGGACATCCGCCTGGCTTTAGTTGTAGAGTGTGTGTGCATGTGTTTACCCTCGTGAAACGAAGAGAGAGGTGGACTCAGAAACTCAGCTGAATAATCCAGCGGAAGAGGAGAATATTGGAGGCAGAAAGGGATAAAGAGGCTGAGTGTTTCATCCATCAGTGAGCAGAGGAGAGGCGGTTGATCGGAGGAGTTTTATGAAGGAATTCAGCAAAGGATTTCTTTTATTCTTGACGTTCAGCCACCGGTAATCGGTCAAACATGTTTCACTGAAGCTTTGCCAAGTCACCAAGCGAGACGGAGCTGGAGGAGGTGAGAGTGTGAGTTCACCCACATGGGGGATGCAATTTGGCTTAAATGTGCAGAGTTTAATGTTGAATAAACTGTGGCTGAAATGCATTCTTTGGTTTTTTTAAAGTGCTGTATCTCTGCAGATTTTGTAAATCCATGTTTCAGCTGAATGCTTTTATTTGTGTGTGCGTGTGTGTGGCAACACATTCTGAACTTCGTTGTTTTTCTGATGAAGATTTTAATATCTTATTCAATCTTTTGATTTTTTTATGAGAAAACTTCAAAACATCACAAAAAAAATTACAAAAGGCATTTTAAATGGTGCATAAACAGTTCATGTGGCTAAAAATAAAGGTTAGATAGATGTTTAGGAGCATCTTAATGACAGTTGCATTAACAGCAGTGGGATTTTGGCAGGACGCCTGCAACGCCTGTCCAGTTCAGGAAGTTTAATCCAATCCAAAGTGCTCTCTCCTGCACAGAATGTGACTAAAATGAGAGGCGGAAGGATGCAGTTCCATAAATTAGTCAGTAGAGGTCACATCTGGTCAAAAAGTGGGCTATGTTGGTGTCGAGACACACCCTGTTTCCTGATTCCTCTGTGTTGTGGCATGTACTGCTTGCTGTAAGCTGTGCTGATGCAAAAGGCGACAAGGGTTATTAACTGAAGCAGAACGTGAAATCACCAGAGTGTGAAGTTCACAATTTATAAGCTGCAGAGAGAGAGAGAGCGAGCTGTGAAGGTTCAGGACTTTGTTATCGGTTCAGTTTGCTCGTGCTGTACCTTCCTCTGGATCATCTGATTCTTTATCTCGACACCTTTAATTAAACAGTGATTATGTTCAACCCTGTGAGAGAGATCTCCCAATGAAGATAAAAGTTTGTATCTCAAGGTCAGACAGAAGATGTGTGAAGAGCAGATTACATGTAATTACACGTTTGAGAGTTTCCGTGTCCAGCCACACATTTCTGACAGTAATCCTCTCATAACTGAGTCAGCACTGATGGTTTAGAGCTCTAATTTACAAATTACAAGTCTATAATCACTTCTTGTAAACTTTAGTCACCCATATTCAAGTTCAAGCAATTTTCCAAAAAGTGCTGTGAAAAAGGATTTCCCCTTTTTCAGATTTCTTGTTTTTAGATCCATTTTTTGGTCATTAGATTTTTTTTTAAAATTTTGTTTCAGATCAGATTTTAAAAAATGAATATTCAGAGAAGAGACAAAAATGGAACTATTAGAAAGATGTCCTCACATCTGGTGTAAAACACTTTTAGAAACAGAACTTCATACTAACAGTCAAACACGGTGGTGGTAGTGTGATGGTGTGGGGCTGCTGTAGGACCTGGACAACTTGCTGTTATTGATAAAAACTGCTCTCTACCAAAAAACCCAGAAGAAGAATGACTGACTTTTAACCTCAGACAGTAAGTAAACAATACTTTAAAGAAAAGTGGGTCTAACATTCCAGATTCTTTAGGGTTCAACTTGGTTTGGATAGCTTTATTCCTTTAACAAATACAGTCATATTTATTCAGGTTACCTGTCTGATATTGACATTTGGTTGCTGATCTGAAACATTTAACGCTTGAAATAAAAAAAAATAGCAAAAACAATAAATTTGTAAGAGGCCAAAAACGCCTTCACAGCCCTCTATAGCATAACACACCACTTTCATCTTCACACCATGAAAGTGTTGTTTCTTTGCTTTAGGCAAAAACTAAATTTGTTCCACAACATGTCCTTGCTGAGCTTACTTCTAAGTTGACTGACTGCGTGAGTCGTTATATATTTACTCACAAGAGGATTCCGCACACATTGTAATCCCTACTTTGAAGATTAAAAGTGTGTGAATTCATGTTGTCATCATATCATTGGTCCTGTCAGGTCTTTTATTCCTGAACTGACGCCTCTGAATCTGCGTCTGTTTGGCCCAAATTCTCACTGAGGGTTTGCGTTGAGGGAAACTGTGCCCTGTAGGCAGCCAGCTATAAACATGCAGTGACAATTCAAATTAGTCCAGTTGACTGGTTCTGGCTGTGACTCAGGACGTCAGGCAGAAGAGATGCGAGCCACAGTGCTTGGCTGTGACGGTTAAATAGAGGCAGAGATAACAAAGTACGGAGCAGGAGGCTGTTTATAGAAGATTTCATCAGGTACATGGTCCGGTTAGCTCAGCAGTTTTGTGTGAGGATACTTGCCCTGGAACGGCTCCAGGTCCATTTGCAAGGCAGAGAGTGCGCCTTCTGGTTAAGTAGTCTGATCCACATGCACCAACTGCAGCACAGGATCTGTCTGGAGTATTGTTATGCAAGCAGGAGGAGAGCAGCCCCACTTTGATCTAGAAATCGGACAGAAGCAACGATGCTTCGGAGCTGGAAGCAGCGGTTTAGTGCCTCATCTTCAGCTGCCGATCAGAAAGTTGCACAGGACTTACAGAGGAATCCTGTCACAGGTTGCAAGAAGGCTGGATGAAAGGACACCTGAATGTAACGCAACCAGATGTTTTGACCTGCTTTTGCTCTTTATTCCATCTGATCAAGTTTTTATCATCTTCCTTTTAGGTAAGTGTGAGTTTCTTACTGGATTCTGAGGGCAAATAATGTTTGTTTACCATTTAAAAATATATATTTTAGATGCATGTGGTTTTCTTAAATCTAGTTTTTGCACATGCACAGAATTTTATTCATTTGACAGCAAAGTGATGTGTCTGTTGTGTAACTTACATCTTTGCAGTTCATGCATAAAATGTGACAAATCAGAGGAAACTGAGTGGATAACTTATGCATGACTTTGGTCACAATAAAGGACACAGAGCAGTGAAGGGTTGATTTGACTTATAATCATTTGTCTGGAGAAATAGGACAGTCTTTACAAATTGTCAAACTTTTTTAAACACAATATTTTTGGGTTTAATTAAAACTTCATGTCAAAAGGACGTGCTGTTATGAGGAAACTGCAGGACTTCAGAGAGGGTTTTTAGGTGGTGGTGCAGCTTTTCACCCAGAGACAAGAAGCTGACTATGTCCTCCAGTAAAAGTAAAAGATCACCTTTTTCTTTAGCTGACAACTACGTTAAAGGTGAAATCTAACACCCAGAGGTAGAACACCCACAGCTCAAAGGGCTTTAACATGCACTACATTTAGATGTTCAGCAAATTCTTATGTAGGCAAAAACCTGCAGACTTGGAATAACAATAAAAAGGTTAGACAGCCAGACTTGTTTTAAAAGAAGCACTGACTTTTTACATTTTGTCACAAATAACAAATATTGTCAAGCTCTGTCACTTTCTCAAGCATGTCTAAATGGAACTTTAGGAACCAAAAACAGCTTAGATTGAGCAGAAGTCAGGAGTCAGTTCTGCTTAGAAATAAGATGCAAGAAAATCAAAATCATCTTAAAAAAGAGGTGCTAGCAGCTTAGGAAGTGGAGTGGTCATCTATTATTCACAGAGTTTTCAGTTCTTGGGCAAAACACTGAATTTCATGTAGCCCCTTGACTTGAATTGGTGTGTGTGTGAGTGAAGAGCTGTGCTCTGTTTCTTACCTAATGTGTTCAGAGTTTTCTTTAAGCATGAAGAAGTTTTCAGACACAGTTCTTGCAGCAGCTGATATATTTTGATCATTTTCATGACTCAAGCTCAGACGGAGACCTGAGGGGAAACAAGACAAGCTGCTGAACTAGTTTCTGGTTTTCTGCTGGACCTTGGTTGCCCTGACGGATATGCGGAGTCATGAGCTCTGTAATTGTCTGGGATGGTCCGCTGACTCATACCACGTTGTGGTCCATTGCATCAGACTCATACTTGTGTTAATTCACTGAGTTTGCACTATACAGCTGCCTGCACTGTGATTTGATGTCTGTTCCAGGTTTTCTCTGTGCACTTAAGCATCTTCAGGCATGTTATTTCAGTTCAGTCTGTCTTTTTTAATGAAATAAATTTAAATTTATCATTGAAACAGCAGATATTTGATCATTTATGTCAACTGAATGCAGATCACTGAGTTAACGTCAAGCTCCTGTTAGGCTGTTCTAAAATTTTTGGTGACATTTTAACAATTCAGTCAGTTAAAATGTATTGGAATCTGTCAGATTAGAGACATCTAGTGATCCTTTATGATTTGTTTCAATGCAATCTACACTAAAATGTGTTGAAGTCAGTCCAACCCCTGCATAAGCATCCACTAATGTCCAGAATACAGACCATAGTAATTCAATTCTGTGCTGACAGTCCATCCACAGCCAGGGGAATATACCACTAATGATGGGTGATGTCATTGCCAATGAAATTGATCTAACATGTGTGGAAGTTGTTCCACGTTTTGAAGTTTGCTAATTTCATCGCCAGTCAGGTTTGTTTGTGACAATGGAGAAATGGATGTATGTGAAAAGTAACTGAGTTTAGTTTCCTATCGAGTGTCTGCATGGGTTTCCAGATACTTTGCATCCTTTTTCATCATTCTTTCAAAGAAGCAGCACCGTAGGAATGTTGGTCACACTGATTTCAGATGAAACAAATCAAAAATAAATCTGGTAATCAGAAAAAGTTCAAAAGATGAAGTTCAAAGTGTAATTTTTGCTGCGTGTAAATGCCACGTCTCAGTGTGTTCTTAATCCAACTGTGTGTGTGTCAGTGTGTGTGTGTGTGTGTGTGTGTGTGTGTGTGTGTTTGGAAAGTCTGGTCCACAGACACGCTCCAGTGGTGGACATGTTCCACCTTGGCTAACCCAAAATGACATGTGTACCGACCACAGAAAGCCACATACATATTTTATATGTTCCGCACAGAGCCGTTATATAATAATGAGATTTCAGAATAAATCTTTTTTCAGGGATCAGGCTGAAGGTAAGGAAAGCGGAGCAGGTGACTCTGTTTTTGTGCAGGAACTGACTTTATCTTGTCTGATGCAACATCTGTAATGTTTGCCAGAGGCAACAGCGTCACACATGAGCTGCTGTGGATAAATTCCCACCTGTGGACTGTTTGTGGTTTTTTAAAATAAAACCAAGTGCAGTTTATTTATTGCATACTTTGGTGTAGTTTACTGCATGAAAATGAGTTTGAAATAAAATAGAATATTTGCCTTCTATAGATGCATGTGGAAAATCACGTTTGAAGTGATCTTTTTGCAGAATCAGCAATGCAAAGCTAAAAAAAAATCAAGTCATGCAGTATTTCCTGTTGGCTTTTTGGGGAAGAAAATAAAAGCATGTTCTTTTATGCAGGACTGAAACCACTTCAATCATTTTAGGCTTTGCTGAAATTTTGACAGCATGATTTCAGTTTACAACACGTGC
Source organism: Callopanchax toddi (assembly GCA_006937965.1). Taxonomy (NCBI): domain Eukaryota; kingdom Metazoa; phylum Chordata; class Actinopteri; order Cyprinodontiformes; family Nothobranchiidae; genus Callopanchax; species Callopanchax toddi. The sequence continues at coordinate 3,772,542 of SSNR01000005.1, forward strand.
ACTTCTTGTCTCCAGGTTTTAATGATCCAATTTAAAAAATGCAACATGACAGCTGTCCACGCTTTGAGTCATCTCTGAGCAGAACGTTGTAAAGGCCTGGCTATTTCAGTTCACCTCAGAAAACTGTGTCAGTTGCATAACTGCAGAAACAGGCTGTTTTAGCTCACTTTAGGGACTTCACTTCCTGCACCACTTAAACATCCTCTTTTGATCCTTCAGGGGCCAAGTCTACTTTTGTTTTTAGGTTAGATGAAATAATTTATTTGAAAGGAGCAAAGTGCAACATGGCCTCTTTGACCCTATTTTATTGTGTGTGCAACCAAAATGTCATTTTTTAGGGCAAATCTAGATATTTCCTTTTGTTCAGAAGTGAACATAACAGCTACAATATCCTGTATCCTTTGCAGGGGCCAGGCAGGGTGGCTTGAACTTAATTTAAACAAACGATCACAGCTGCAGAAAACCCATGATCATACAATCTAGTGTCTTTCTATTCCAAATATGGACAGATTAAAGCAGGGACTGTATGTTCACCAAGGGAGTAAATGACCTAATGAAAAACAGATGTGATGATTAACAAATTAGGACCAGGTGTGAGGCAAAACAAACCACAGAGCAGGCATAGAGACAGTGGAAATAGATCTGAAAACAGAGATGAAAGAAGTTTAAGAACCATAAACCATAAACTACTCAAGTTTAGCATCTATAAATAACACGTATTTCTCTGTTGTTTTATGAAATGAAAAACATGGTGTTTAAGTCCCTGTTTAGCATTTGAAATCCACAGGGCTGTGGAGGAAGATGGAGCCTTTCTGAGATTAAAAACTTCTGGATTTGTGGAAAAGTGTCAGGTTAGAGCTGTACTGATTACAGACAGTAAACAAAGGTTTCACGTCCAGATAGTCACCTGTTCTTCAGCTTTTGCACGAGACAGTGTAAATAAATTATATGTTTGTAGAAAATCTCAGGCCATTTTTTAAAAGGAGTCTCTTGGATAACTAATAGATTCAATATATATAATATATGCTGATTTTTGCAGCCTTAACAATTGAGGGGATTTTGAAATTTGGTTCTGTTCTATCAACAGTTTTGTAATGACACAAATACAGGACCAGAGATTCTGATATTTTCATATTGCTTTCTTTACCCTGATGTTTCCTCATAGTTCTGCTAATTTGACAATTTAGAGTGTTTAACTTTGGTTTTAAGAATAAAACTTTAGACTTTAGTAGTTTTGAGCCTGTCTAGTTTAATTTTTTATCAATGTCTAAGTAATTGTGGACAATAAACATCCTTAACAACCTTTAAATGAGTCATCAGACGGTGTTGTAACAAATCAAAAGAAAGAATTACATAAATACAATTTTTCCTTTGTCAGTGAAAAGTAAAAAAAAATACGTTGAGATTTCAGTGTCGGTCAGTAAAAAAAGAAAGAAGTTCAAATCATGAAAATCAAATGGGTCACACGTGTTTCCATTCAGAAGCAGACTGACAGCTCTGACATCACTTAAAAGAATCTGACTACAGAACTCAATGCTTGATGTAATCATAAAGACTGCTGTGGCTCCATAATGCCATACTTTGAGAATTAAACTCCCTCAGAAAATTCTTCTTTTCAAGAGCAACCAGGACCAAGCTGCTTGTAGTTAAGTCTTTTTCAGGCTGTTGATTATTCTATGGCATTACTGACCATCATTAAAGTAATTTCTAAAGGATAAACCCCTGTAATCTCCTGAAGGATTAACACTCTTCTCTAAATGCCCACTCTAATCTTACATGCCTTAAAAAGTAAGGAAAAAAAGGACATTGGGTTTAAATGTATATAAAAAAAGGCTTGTTAGTGTTTAAGAGTGCTATTATCTTTAATTAACTGGTGATCAGAAATCATCACAAGAAAACTGTGGGTGATAATAACAAGAGAGGACATGTGCCTTCATGTGGAAACAGAAACACACTGGATAGTGTTACCACTGAGTGCTGTAACTGTGTTAGCATGAATGAAGGAGTGAGGACAGAAAGCCAGACTGTTATTGACATGAGAGAGGAAATGTAGGCTGGAAGAACTTAAATCTATACTCGGCATGTAGCAAAAAGCTGCATAAGCTGCAAAACACAGAGGAAACACAGAGAAAGCTGACTGTTGTCTTTCTTACTCAGAATCAGGTGACTTATGTCAATAAAACCAAACTAATAAAAACAGATCATTGATTTGTATTATAGCATTATTTTTAGAACATGTAACAACATGACTAATATATGGAGTAAAATTTGTGTAATTTATTGTGTTTGAGTTTTCCACTTTTAAATGTGGAAATGAAGATATGAAGAGCACTTTTTTATAATTTAGTTATTTATACAAATTAGTGAAAAGATGGGGAAGAATTACAGAGTAAATAAAAATAATCGTGTGACTAAAATGTGTTCATTCTCCTAAAATATTATTATTTGTCAAAAATGTAAACAATTTTCTAAACTTTGAATTTTTTTATCTCCATACTGCAGACAAAGTGTAAATGTTGAAGATCAAATGGCCATCCTAGTGTGTCTATAAGTTGTGCAGAAGCTTGCTAATGATGTGTTCATTTAAACCAGGTTTACTGAAGCAGAAAAACATCTAAAACTGGAGACCAGGATGAAGAAGTACTGTCTTAAATTAGGAATGTGAATTATGGTACTTTCCGGCGCACTAAATGGTTCCTGCTGGTAGATCTAAGGGTCGGCTCCTTTGGCTCCCAAACTCCTTTAGAACTATTTCTTTATCGCTAACATATTATAGCCATTAGCATCCTCTTTCTTCCAGGAATAGCATGGTCTGAACACAGAACCGGTTTGTTTTTGAATGATGCATCACTACCTTCATGTCACCTTTGCATGAATATTTATAATAACTGACTAGACTGACCTAAAAAGAACTGTCAGGAGTCTATTTGTACAACGTTTCTACTGATTTACCATCATCACTTCCCAGGAAGCTGGAAAGCTACAGAAGAGAAGCTGAAATGCTAAAACACACAAAGATCGCAAAATGCAAAGATGCTTTTACTTCATTTCTCCTCTCAGATGTGTTTTATTAGTCAGACTTCACTTCATGTTTTTTCTCAACAGAAATCCTCCCTGACAAAGCCAGGAGACTGATGTAAACAGAGTAAAACACAAATCTGGGACTTCATGCTATTTATAAAAAAATGAGATCAGGCCTCTTGTAAAACTAGATAGCATTACAGTCTGGAGAAAATTTAATTATGTAGATAATGTCATGATTTACCATTTCAGCTCTTATCTGTCAGTGCTGGCCTACGCTGGAGAAATACATAAACAGCAAGAGACTGAGCAGCTGTGTGTCTGCAGAAAAGGTGGATATCTATGTTTTTGACTCATTAAAGCGAGTTTGTAATATTTGTCTTCTTGTTTTCTGAGTCGCTCTTTGGCACAGTTGCTGCTTTGAGAGTTTGCCAGAGTGAAATGATTCTGCAGCCTTATGATGTATCGTTGGTCAGACCCTCAGGCTTGATTAACTTTTGGAGAAATAGGACAGTTTTAGTTCTGGCTGCATCCTTTCATGGCAAGTAAAAAGGAGCTCAAAAGTGACATTCAAGCTGTGACAGAAACTTGAGCACCAGAGGGAAAACTATGCAGGATGTCACTAAAGACAACCTGAAATATGAGTCACTAGCGATTATAATAGATGATGACTTTAAAGAGACAAAGAAAAACTGGAGTTTGGAGCTGCAGGAAACATGAGGATGATGTGTAAGATTCTTTGGTCTCCTCTCTGAATTTGTAGTTGAGCATTGATTCACCCCCACCCTCCAAAAAGCCCCACGTGGGTCTAAACTGAATTACCGGAAGCTGCATCCTTCCTGCAAGGTGTATAGCTCTTCAGTTAGGGCTCCTTGTTTCTACATGGAAGATTACCTGATGTATTTTATTACCTCAGGTAAGATGAATTAAATAATTAAGCTCTAGAATTGATTGTCGTTATCTCATAAAAGTCTGATCGCATCCTGCTGCAACTTTGCAAAGTAAACTCCTGCATTCAAACTACAAACAAAACCAATTAATTAGCCAGATGTGTTTTAATGTTTACAATATTTTCTAAAGTAAAGAGATATAACAAATAAGTTAAACTATTTGACATGAATTAAAATAGAATTGACTTGAGAATTATTTTAAAGCTTATCGCCCTGCAGGGATATCTGTGCTGTGAATATATTCAACAACAAAAATCTAAAGCAGGAGTGTGCACCATTTGTTTCTTAGAACAATAAAGAATTGCAGCTAAGACTGAAGATACTTTTAGAAATGTCTTTGTTCTTGTTCCCATGAGGCTTTGCAGCATAGTCATTATTGGTCAGAAATGTGATGCTCTTGAGGCATGTTTCTTTTTTTTGTCAAACACCAACGTTACAAGCTAACAAGGACAACTTTAATGTCTGAGTATAACGTTTTATTCTAGAGATTTACTGCTACAAGTTGGTCTCATTTGAGTTTTGTCATCCTTAAAAATCACCGGAAAATTACAAAATTTATGACAATGTCAGGAATCTTTTAAAAATAGTTGATAATTGTTGACAATTATCTGTAAATTGTTCCTACATGGCAAAAACCAGTAAATTTATAATGAAAAATCTCCCATGAGTCATTTATTTAACTTTGCCTTTTTGATGTAATGTCTGATTTAATCTGATTTAATCTCCAGCTTCCTGTTATTGATTAGCCGTCCTCCAATGCTAACATCTTTTTGTTCTCCTCAGTAACTGGACATCTGACAATGTTCATATTTTCAGTCATAGAAACAAATATATAATTATAATTTCTTTGTTGCTGCTTCTGTAAGTTTATTTTGTGTTAAATTGCAATGTCATTTAGCCACCACAAGGGGCCTGCAATGTTTCCTGTGCTGATGGTTTTACAGAGCAAAATTTTGATTATTTAGTTACATTAATTAAAGTAATAATGTCCAATATACGTTCTGAGCACTGAAGGAAATTTGAGGCAGATGAGCTAAATGCATATAAGATAACAAATCCATCAAATACATAATGATTTTTGCTATGTTGGACTTAGAGCTGCAAGGCTGCAGACATCCATCTCTGCTGTTTGTTGCATGAGAGATAACAAGCGTTCATTTAAGATTTATATTGAACCAAATCCAGTAAAACAGCTGCACATTCCTCAGAGTCTGCTTCACAGAAACATCGTTTCTAACCACATGACCAACAGAGTGAATGTCAGCATGAGAGAGCAGAATGAGTGGAGGACGGTCTGAGTGAAAGAACCATTATAACACGTATCAGTTACATCCTCAAAGAAGCCTCAAGGTTTAAAGTCCAGACTAGTCACCAGTTCACATTCCTCAGTCAGAACACTGAGATCAGAAACCCGAGTCCGATGATGTTGTTGCGACCTTCTGCTGCTCTTTTAAGCAGCATCGTGAAGCAGCTGATCTCAAGGAATGAAATGAAATTTGAAGCATTTTTGAAGAACAATAATTTTGAAAGATTTTCTCCACAAAGGTTTAAGTTTAAACAGAAATTAATCAAAGCATCACATGCATTAAAGGCAGCATATGTCCTGACAGATTAGCCTAAAGTATTCTTGGTCCTGTTTCTGTCTCTGAGGTGAAACATGCTGTGAAGGCCGGTGGCAGACTGACACCACTAGTAGGGGGGGGGGGATTCCTTTCAGGCCCTGCCAACACTGGCAGCACCTCTCCACCGCAGGGATAATGGCAGGGGCTTCAGCACCAGCAGACCCACAACCCCTCCCCGACCACCTAATCAACCTGTCATTTAATGCAGATGAATGAGAGGAAGCTTTGGATCCCACTCAACAGCTGGTGTCATCTTTAGCAGGATGTTCTCTCTATTTTTTTTTTAAAGAACCACAAGAAAATAAACCAAAACACACAAGGGACAAATTTTAGAAATAAAAACCCACCTCAAGGCCTCTTCTTTTAGTTTTGAATAAAGTGTTTTGAATAATTACCAGACTTCTGCAGAATGAGACAAAACATTGAAGCATTAGAATTGAAGACTACCTTGTTGCTGTTTAGTACAATAAACCCCCCTGATGGATTTTGTTTTACTTATTGTGGCCATTTTTTTTGGACAATATCGTGTTTTGCAGCACCCTTCTCTGTAGCTACTTGAGAGGAAAAATGTAAAAGACATGAAAAAAATCACTGATGCAACATTTTGGATTTCCTGTCTTCTTTTTCAGATCGCATTCCAGTGATTGCCTCTAACCAGAAGCAAGGCAGCCGACATCAAAGTCATGTCTCAGGCTCAGAGTGACGCAGGTGTCAGTTCAAGTCTGCCTTTACCTAGAAGCACAACGCCTCTCCCAAAGATAGACCCCAAACACCAGAATCCCACTGCTCCGCACCAGCATGCAGCTAAACGACAACCTACGTATTCTTCACCCTCGGCTTCCTCGGGCCCTGCAGACCTGCTGAGAGGTAAAGCTTTAAAGAAACAGCTGCTGCAGCAAAAGACCAGTATGTATTCATACAGAGGCCCAGCAGCTACAGAGCGAACGGATGGGACATGTTCGGCGTACAGCAGCCCTCAGATACCTAAAAGGGAGTTCCCTCGTTCTAAAGACACATTAGACCTCCACGACAGCTCACTAACTCAGAAGGCTTTAAGAGACCTGCAGATGAGGAGAAACACCAACAAGAACTGGACCTTTGGGAAGTATCGTCTCAGGAGTGTGGATAATGAACAAGAGGGCGACGCTTTACAAAACATCTCAGCTGATGTTCAGTCAGGCCAGAGGCGAGGACGTCTTCTTTATACTAAAGGGACAAATGGGAATGAGACGCCACGGCGGTCTTCAGCTGGACTGGAGCCCTTCCACAAAGAAGCGAGGAACATCTCACACCAGGATTTGGGAGCTTCTGTTCGAGAGATGTTCAATTACAAATCAAAGGATTCCTGTCAGGCCTTCAGCATGAAACGCAGAGGGAGTGAGCCGGGGAGAGTCAACATGGCTGCTGTTGCTCCGTTCAGGTTCAGGTGAGGGCAGTGTTTCACCTTCTAAGATGGAAAGATAAAACAGGAGACAGATTTTAAATGTGATGCTCATATAACAGATCTTTATTTAGCTTTTTTGGTCAATTCAAATGCAACCTGTAGTGTATTTTTTGTACACCTCTGTGTTTGTGTTTTACAGCAGGTTTCAGGTCAGTGAGGACACAGACACCACGCTTGATGATCTGAGCGACTGCTCCTCTGATTCCATGGAGGTCTGTTGTGATGATTTAGGTGAGTCTGCGTCCTCTGATCTTCACAATTAGGAAACATTGGATTTGCCCGAGGCTGTAAATCATTTCAGTCCTAATCTTGGATCTTGACCCTCTGAAGAGCTTCAAGATAAGTCTGTGTGATCATAGACTTTTAAAACGCTGAACTGTTATTTCCCTTATCTTGGCAAATGCATGGTATTATTCAGACTTTTCTTCAAATTAATCTGATAAAGAAGCAGGAATCATTATTTGGCTGACTGAAGTGTCCCATTTGAGTGCTGTGAAGGTTAAGTCTTTAAAGAGCTGTTATTTTCTGGTTTTCTGCCAAATCTTTGCAATTTATTTTTCAGTTAGCGCAAAATGCAGTCACACTCAAACTCATTATTATCAGCAGTGAGGAATTTTCCAAAAGGCTTTAGGGTTCTTGAGCCAATAGAAGTGAGTCGGTGTCATGAACTAGTGTTTCCAAAAGTTGGGACTGAAACTTAAAGGCACACTATGTAACTTTTTCATATTTTAGAACTTTATTTCTTGAGCCAGTATGTGCTAATATGATCCTTTACATGAAAAGTCACTCAGACCCATCTGTTGCTTCTCCCAGAATATTGCAGTTGCAATTTCTGAGTCTCCGGTCCGGTGTCCTGAAGTCTCACAAAGTCTTTGTGTGTTGCCAGAAGCAGTAACGCTTTACGGCAATCCATGTTTACACCTCAATACCTGCTCAGGACAGACGAGCTGAAGACAAAGACATAAGAGTTAAGAGATCTATTGTATTGTTTTTATTAGGGCGGAGCCTCCAAAGAAACAGAGAAAGCCTTTATCTGATTATTGAAAACATGAGCACACAGCGGGAGGGAGGGGCCACAGTGCGCTTTTACAACAGTGATTTAAAACGGACACTAGGGGGTGCTATAAACAAACCAAAACTGTCTAGTGTGTCTTTAATATGTAGCTCACAAAATACAAATTCTGATTATGAAAAATCTATTTAAATTAAACACACTTTTATAGATTTTGTTGCAAAAAAGCACTAGTCACCTGTGAATAAAATAAAAAGAGGCATTGTTTAATAATAATTAACCTATACAAATGTAGCTGAGTTAGCCACAAGTCCAGTTCTCATAAATACATGTTAAAAGGAAAAGCAAACAAAAAATATAAATAATACTTAACACAGCAATTAGATTAAAAGTCAAGAACAAATCATAAAATAAAAACCCACTTCATTTGAACATATAGAAAGCCGCGTCCTCAGAGTGTTTGAGTGAGGGATAAAATGAGAAAATGAACCAAATTCCTCCACTTGATGTTCTTCAAACCTCTCCTCCTTCCTGCCATCATCCCCAGCAAGTCTATAAAACTCCAACAAAGAAGAAACTTTTTTACACACTTCATTTAACTCCACCAGTTAGTTTTGCACAACGCTGTTTTTCCATTTGTTTTTATTACATCCTGTAACACCCAAGCTTTTATAAGTCTGAGCGCTAACTGCTCAACAATGCCGTTTTTCTCACCATTTCTGCACACACACAAGGATAGCTCCACGATGTACAAGCCACCTGCTATATACATCATGAATTCCTGAAATAATTCTTTATGTTCTTGAGGGAAAACAGTCTTTTAGCAAAGTGAGACTCCAACCACAGAGTTGTCTTAATGAAAGTGTTTGTTTTTGGCTGTTTCTGAGTCTGATGTTCTCAACGTTTAATCACTGATTCATTTTAATATGATTGTTCTGATGTTTTCTGCAGCTCTGCACTTCACACAGAATAATTACAGACTTTAAAGCACAAAGTTTGTCTCGGTGAGGATTTTATTGCCTTCAAGGTGCAAAGGGAGTATCTTTGAGAGAAGGCTGCTCATCATTAGTGGACACGACCACAACAACTCAATCAATTAAGCCTAATTAGAGAGGGATTACATGATGAAGGCTGCTGTAAACAAGTGAGATTGATTTACAGGGTTTGATGTTTTAGCCTAAACTACAGGGCAGATTTAGTACTTCAGCACAGCGCTCCCAAACTGTTTGGATCACAGACCAGTTTCATACAACATAACCTTTCATGGGATCATGTGCATAGCAAAACTCAATAAAGTCATTTACATGAATTTTATTACTACACATATAGTTTACAGTACTTTTTTAACAAAACAAAATTTCAAACACAGTAATATGTATCTCTTTATATAGACACAACAGTAGATTTATAAATATTTATTTTATTTAAGCTATCTATCAGTTTTCTACCCTGATGCTACAGAGTGTACTTAGAAACAGGAATGTATAAGACTTGTTACAGAGGTTATCAATGAAATCTGTCTTTTTGTTACATTTTGAAGGACATGACATACCCTCAGCCTCGATGGAGCAGGCTTTTAGTGTCTCAGACATTTTCCGTTTTTCCCCTTTAGCATAAAACTGCAACATAAATGGACTAAAGTGCATTAATTTAAGCCTGATGGATATAAGTACCATAATCTGCAAGGCAAAAAACCCCAAAACAAAGCCAGAATGATATATTTCTGAATGCATTAGGCCATGACTATAATAATGAAAAATTGTCTTAACGGTACAGAACAGATTTAGGAGTGAGGAGATGGAGAATAGGTGATGAGATGAGACTCACTGTTAGCTTTTACTATAAATTTTGTGTTTTTAATATTGTTGGGATAGTTTTTTTCTGTTATGAATTCTGTGTTCTAGTGTTAGGTAGAATATTACTGGTATAAAGTCGATGTTTTAACCATTGCATGTCCAGTTTTAAAACTGGTATTTTACTGTTGATTTTATTATACTATGTAGTAAAACCCATCCAGGGACAGGAGCTGAAAATTAGCATAAGATACGCTCTAAATGTGTCTCATATTTGTACCTATGTTGGACAGCAATGTCCTTGTCAAATAAATCAAGAATTGAATTGAATTGAATTCATGGACTGCATCACTGTTGGCTGTAAATGTACAAAAATACTGGTTGAAGATGAACCAGCGGTGTAAAAGACAATAAATATCACATTATACACTAAAACATACATGTAAAAATTATTTAAGGGTTCATTAATAAGAGCAAAGGAACAACCATGATCTGTCACCTGTGTAAAACCAGGATTTCAACAAGCTGCAACTAAAGGCAACCAGTTACAATAAGTTATATTCATTATTAGTTGGAATCACATTGAATTGGTATGAACAACACTATCATGACACGTTTTACGTCACAAGGCCATATCGGACATGTTGTTTGTTCCAAACACATTGATTATGTGAAATTCCTGCAAACTTTTGTTGTTTGCAACATTCAACCCCTGCTAACATCGGCCCACATACCCCACTCCTCTGGATGCTAAACTGAGAACCAATCAAGAAGATTTCCCAGTAAGTTTCAGACACTTGACAACTGAGTATTTTGAGTTATGATTGCTGGCTAGAAATTGTAAACATCATTTATGAGGGAGTTTCCAAAATTTCTCAAAATACTTGTGGGTTTTTAACTTCATTGCATTTGCAGGACGTATAGCTCTTATATTGCTGAAAATTTGAATACCTAAAGAGACTTTTTGAAAAGGCAACTAAACAAGTTTCTGAATGGCAAAAACGATACGTAGAAATGTGGTTAAGATTACACATCTCATGCAACATCTTATAAATATTATAATTTCTCAGGTGTTGAGAAATCTAAGTAAATTGAGAGGTATTTCCTCTGACTATAATGTGATAATGTTACTTTCCTGCAGAATACAATAGCTTTTCATCCTCATTGTGCCTGAAGCTTCAGCTGTACTTTGACTAAGAGCACATTTATAGTTTTGCTCTTTGTGGTTTTCCCCCTTGGAGCACATGTGGAGGTCTCCCAAACCTTACTGAGTCCATTGCGTCATAGCAGCTGAGCAGCATAAAAACGATTACACATGCTGACCAGGGGGACTGCACAACAGACAGCTGCGTGACTGTGTGTGTGTGTGTGCATGCACAAACACACATCCACAGTCACAGAGATGACCAGCTGGAGAGCGTGAATCAGACCCAGAACTGAAAGAAATTGAGTATTCAACTCCACCCTCTTCCCTCCTGAGACCTGGCTGCAAGTGAAAGTTAATAAACACCAAAAAAAAGGGGGGGGGGGGGGGGG